>CM075441.1:600000-775970 GCA_037832385.1 Rhizophora apiculata
ATCAGCTGGATTATCTGCAGTAGTGACCTTTTTCACTGAAATCAAACCTTGAGATATAACATCTCGCAAGAAATGGTATCTGACATCAATGTGTTTGGTCCTCTCATGATACACTTGATTTTTGGTCAAGTGTATAGCACTCTGACTGTCACAGAATACGGTGGTAGTTTCCTGTGATAAACCCAAATCAGTGACCAAACCTTTCAACTAAATAGCTTCCTTGACTGCTTTTGCTATTGCCATGTACTCAGCTTCAGTGGTGGAAAGAGCAACTGTTGATTGTAATGTTGCCTTCCAACAAATGGCACTGCCTGAAAGAGTGAAAATATAACCAGTTGTTGATCTTCTTCTGTCAAAGTCACCTGTATAGTCAAAATCCACAAAACCAGTAAACAACCTACTGCCTCTGCTGAACATCAGTCCTACATCTGTAATGCCTCTAAGATACCGAAATATCCATTTAACTGCTTGCCAATGTGCTTTCCCAGGGTTAGCCATATATCTACTGACCACACTGACTGCCTGTGAGATATCTGGATGAGTGCAAACCATAGCATACATAACACTGCCCACTGCACTAGAGTATGGAACACGTGACATATATTCCTCCTCCTCTAGGCTATTGGGTGACAAAGAGGCTGAAAGTCTGAAGTGTGATCCCAAAGGAGTACTTACCGGTTTGCAACTCATCATCCCAAAACGATCAAGAACCTTCTCGATGTACCTTTTCTGTAAAAGGTGTAACTCTCCTGCTTTCCTGTCTCTGATGATCTCCATGCCCAAAATCCTCTTCGTAGCTCCCAAATCTTTCATCTCAAAATCTTTACCAAGTAGTTTCTTCAAACTATTGATCTCAGATATGCTTGTAGAGGTAATAAAAATATCATCGACATATAGTAGCAGATAGACAAATGATCCATCACGAAGCTTCTGATGGTAGACACAACTGTCATACCCACTCCTTAAGTAAGCATGGCCAACCATAAAGCTGTCAAACTTCTTATACCATTATCTAGGAGACTGCTTTAAACCATATAGAGATTTCTTCAACCTGCAAACTTGATCCTCTTTGCCTTCAATCTGGAAACCCTCGGGTTGATCCATATAGATGATTTCCTCAAGATCGCCATGTAGAAAAGCAGTTTTGACATCAAGCTGCTCTAGTTCCATATCATACATAGCAACCATAACTAGAAGCACACGAATGGAAGTATGCTTTACAACTGGAGAAAACACCTCATTGAAGTCAATCCCTTCTTTCTGGCTATAGCCCTTTGCAACCAGACATGCCTTGTACCTTGCATCTTTAACTCCTGGGATTCCCTCCTTCTTCTTGAAGATCCATTTGCAGCCAATAGTCTTCTTATCTTTGGGAAGTTTCACTAAGTCCCAAGTATGATTCTTATGCAAGGACTCAATTTCCTCAGTCATAGCAATACTCCACTGGGAAGATTTGGCACAAGTGACAGCCTCTGAGTAGTTTCTAGGTTCATTGTAGTCCACCTCTTCCGCTACTGCCAAACAATAAGCAAAATCTGAGTATGAAAACCTGGCTGGTGGCTTGATAGTCCTTCTGGGTCTGTCTTTGGCGATACTATACGGCTGTGCCTGTTGAGTATCTAGAGTATCCTCGTCTGTTTCTGAAGTGCCAACCTGAATCTGTTGACCTGACTTAGAAGGAATATTGCTTTCAAACTCCACCTGCTGTCTAGAACTCCCACTATCTTCATTGTTTGGCCTTAAGACTTCCTTTTTTAGATGCAGCATAGCGAATTCATCAAATGTCACATCTCTGCTGATGAGGAATTTTGGAGACTTAAGGCCTGGACACCACAACCTATAACCTTTCACACCAGAAGCATAGCCAAAGAAAATGCATTTCTTAGCCCTCGGTTCAAGCTTTCCATCATTAACATGAGTATAAGCAGGACAGCTAAATATCTTTAAATCAGAATAATATGTAGGTTTGCCTGACCACACCTTTTCAGGTGTCTTACACTCAATGGAAGTAGAAGGAGATCAATTTACCAACCAACAAGCTGTATTAACTGCTTCTGCCCAAAACTCCTTGCCCAAACCTGCATTGGATAACAAACATCTAGCTTTCTCTATCAAAATTATGTTCATGCGTTCTACAACTCCATTCTGCTGTGGAGTTTTTATAACTGTGCGGTGTCGAACAATGCCTTCGATTTTGCAAAACTCATTGAATTCGTTATTGCAAAATTCAAAGCCATTATCTGTTCTCAACCTCTTAATCTGCTTCCCAGTCTGCTTTTCAAGTAAAGTTTTCCACTGTCTGAAGATTCCAAACACTTGGCTTTTCTGTTTCAGGAAATAGACCCAAACTTTGCAAGAAAAATCATCAATGAAAGTGAGCATATAAGCAGCACCCATACCTTTAGAGAGAACCTAAGAAGGACCCCAAAGATCTGAATGGATGTAGTCCAATGTTCCTTTTGTTTTATGGATGGCTGTACTGAAGCTCAACCTTCTTCTACTTCCCAAAAACACAATGCTCACAAAATTCCATTTTTCCAGTGTTCTGACCACACAAAAGACCTCTCTTACTCAAAGCAACCATACCTCTATCACTCATGTGTCCCAGCCGCATGTGCCACAATTTTGTCACGTCTGAATCTGAAACTGAAGTAAAAACTGCAGTTGAGTCTGTGACTGTCGAACCATGCAAGAAATACAATGTGCCAATTCTATCAGCCTTCATCAATACAAGAGCACCTCTGGAAACCTTCAGAACTCCACCTTCACACTCAATCTTGCAACCATTCTTCTCAAGAGTGCCCAATAAGATAAGATTTTTCGTCAAATCTGGAATGTGTTTGACCTCAGACAAGGTCCTAATGACACTGTCATGCATCTTGATCTGCACTATACCAATCCCAGCAACATTACATACGTGATCATTACCTAACAGAATACCACCATTGATTGGCTTGTAAGTGGTAAACCATTCTCTATTAGGAGTCATATGTTGCGAGGCTTCAGTGTCCATGATCCAAGTATCCTGAAATCTGCCCTGGCCTTGAGTGACACAAAGCAGATCATCACTCTCATTTGCTGCCACATGAGCTTCTCCTGGTGGATGGTTCTTCTGATTACTGTCACTTACTTTCTGCTTGTTTTTCAATTTGTAACAATCAGACTTGATGTGCCATTTCTTCTTACAATAATTGCATGTCGAATTCTTGTACCTTGATTTCGATCTTGATTTTCCTAAATTTCGACCTCTCTCCTTTGATCTGCCTCGATCAATGATCAAACCAACACTCTGATCTGATGTCTCAGAAAGTGTCAAATTACTATCAATTTTCTCCTTGGCTTGCAAATTAGTCTTGACATTCTCAAGGGAAATATCTTCTCTACTATAAATCATAGTATCTCGAAAGTATTTGTATGAATGAGACAAAGAAAACAAGAGCAATAAACCTTGATCCTCATCGTCAATATGCACGTCAATCTTGCTCAAATCAGTAACAATTGAACTAAACTCTCCAATATGTGATTTCAAAGAAATACCTTCTGACATATGTAGAGTGTAAAGGCGTTGGTTTAATTGCAGCCTGTTAGTCAAAGATTTTGTCATGTACAGACTTTCTAATTTTAGTCACACACTAGCTGCTGTTCTTTCACCAAAAATTTCTTTCAAAACTTCATTTCCCAAACTGAGTTGAATTGAGGATAGAATTTTATTATCCAAGTCATCCCAATCTGCATCGGACATTGATTTTGATTTTTTCTCCTTACCAAGTAGAGCCTTTTTTGTACCTTCTCACGACAGAATTGTCATCATCTTAACTTGTCACAGTGCAAAACTAGTGTTTATATCAAACTTCTCAATTTCAAACTTTACTGTTGATGAAGACGAACAAGTGATTGCAACAAAACACGTAAAACAAAAATTAAAGAATACAAGTTTATGGCCCAAATTAATAAAATTTCTCAAGCTCCGATCGTGGGATCCGAATTGGATCCGGTGGATACTGCAGAACGCCGGCCGCTGGGCTGTTCGACGGGGCTCGCCGGTGTGGGGTGTGCGTCGGCCACTGGACTGTGCGACGGGGCTGCCGGTGTGGGGTGTGCGTCGGGCGCTGGGCTGCGTAGGGCGCTGGGCTGCGCGACGGGGTCGCCGGTGATGCAGGGCTGCGTCGGGCGCTGGGCTGCGCGACGGGGTCGCCGGTGACGCAGGGCTGGTCGGGTGGTCTCGGCAGAGGGCTGTGCAGATCTGGGTTGCCGGTGACCTGGTTCTTGGATTTTTTTTTTTTTTTTTCTCGGCTCTGATACCAGTTTGTTACCGAAAATCACACTGAGTAATCTAACGAAGAGAAAAATAACACCAGAATTTTACGTGATTCGGTCGATGTGACCTATATTTATGGGAAAGATAAAGGAAATACTGTTATTAATAGGAAGAGTGTATTATAGGATACAAAAAATGTGACTGTACTTTCTATCTCTTCTCAATCCTCGTAACTTTAATATGCCTCTATATATAAAAATATAATATAAGAATTAAAAGAGTAATTTTAATTCAATTAAAATATAAGACATATTCTAACGTATACCTATAATACTCAAGACAAGTCAAGGTTTCGAATCACAGATCTAAAAATCATCAAAATCTAACATAAAAGGATAATAGGACAATTGGCATATTAAGGGACAAGAAAAAAAGCTTCATATATAATTAGTCATCCAACATGGTCATGCTCCCCTTTAGCTTAGTGCCTTTCTACTCTCTTTTGGTTTTGATGCTTCTAAGGTCAGTACCTCCTTATTTATCTTGAATCATAAAACTAACCAATCATTTATTTTATATTACATTGATGACTTGATTCTCACAGGCTCTTGTCTTTATCTTATTCATTGGTTCTTGACTATGATGCAACATGAATTTCCAATTCGTCATATAGGTCCAGTCCACTGTGTTCTTAACATTGAAGATCATCTTTTGCCTAATAGATTATTATTAACATGGGCCTAGTATATGACTAACCCTCTCTACAAAATTGGCATGGATCGTGTGAAACCCTGCCTTACACCTATGGGAATGTGATTCCTTTTGTCCAAAGAATTGGATGCCTTTATACCCAATGGTGATCTCTATTGCAAGGTTATTGGGGCATTGCAATATTTGACCATTACACATTCGGACATTGCATTTTTTGTGAATAGGATCTGTCATTTCATGCATTGTCCCCAAGAAGACCATTGGAAGGTAATCAAATGATTACTTTGCCACTTAAAAGGTACTACTTCCCAGGGTTTGTTTCTTGCCAAGCATTCTCCTCTGACATTTCATTGTTTTTGTGATAGTGACAAAGGGTTTTATCCTAATGATAGACATTCCACTAATAGTTATGACATTTGTATTGAACGATCATTCATCTCTTGGATGGCCAGGAACAATCTAATATCATGTGATCCTCCACTGAGAGTGAAGAGTTTTCATGAATCAAGTCATTATTTCAAGAACTTGGCTTTCCTTGTGTACATTAGCTTATATTATATGATATGACAATGTTAATGCTACCTACCTTATGGCTAATCTAATTTTTGATACACGTACCAAGCCTATCAAAATTGACTATCACTTTGTGTGAGAGTAGATAGCTACGGATCTCTCATGGTGCGGTTTGTTTCCACCTTTAACCAAGTTGTTGATATCTTCACCAAGTCATTGTTTGCTGCCCAGTTTGCCTTCTCATGCGATAAGCTTCATCTCTTACGATGGTCACTGACTTTCATGGTGCTAAGGGGTCAGAAGTGTTGATGGAATAGCTTTCTATTGTTGTGTCTATTGGGTTGCTTTCTCTTTTTAGCTATTTCTTCTAATTATCATAGTTTAAGACTAAATTATAGGTTGATAGTGTTGAAAAGAATAGGGGTAAATATGTAATTTACTTTATATAAGACTTGTCTTTATCTTTTTATATATATAAAAGCACATGCTTATGTTGTAATTTAAGACTTCCAAAATAGTAAAACTTTAGTACAATAATAGATGTAATAATATTAAAGTTTTGAATCACATAAATTTTTTATATTTTTTTTTTTTATTTTTTTTAATTTTATTCTTTTTTAAATATTTTGTTTTCCAATAACTTGTATCACAACTTTGGTTCTAAGGGGACCAAAGAAACAGTGAGAATAATGGTGTTTAAAGATAAAAAAAAAAGTAAGAACCAACGAGTTTGATAGTATTAGTTTTGGTTTTTAGAAGATATAAATAGAAGATTATTTATATTAAAAGAAATTACATTAAAAAAAAAAAAAACAAAATCAAAGAGCACGGAAGATTAGAAATTACTAGATAGACAAGCTTTTGAAATCATTTGATTGACGTTGAGCCGAAATGTTGTTTTTGATCTCCAAACGGAGAAGACAACTAAAAGACTAACGAGGGTGTTAACTCGTAGGTGCAAAGAACTATCCATTTGTAACAAAATATATACGATGAAAAAATTATTTAATTTAAAGATAAACTAAAATATTTTTGTTATAAATTATATAAATAAATTTAATATGATTTATAATCAATTAAAACTCATTGAATATAAATATTAATAAAAATGTTAAAGTTTTAATTTTGTTATATTTATTGTTAAAAATTTAAAATGTTATTATAACTATAATAAATAATTTGTTTGATTTATAATAATTATAATTAAATATTATTTAAAATTTAAATACAAATAAAAATATTTGTTAGAGAAAACTAGATATATTATTTAACTCCAATTCTATTTTAAGTACTAAAAACAAAAAAAAACAGCTCAACATAACGACAATTAAGACATATCAAAATTTAAAAAATAAAGTAAATCGAAATATAGCACTACGTGTCAGAATTATTGCTCCCAAGGGTCAATTTAAGAGTTATTGTAAATAACCAAAGAAATAAAAAAAAATGATGAAATATATTTTATAAATATAATAATTAAATGAATTTTAGACTTTTTGATTTCTAAGTGTTACATACAAAATTATCTTGTCTATTTTGAAACCCTTGAAGAGAAGTTATAAATAGTCAGCGAATGTTGAGAAAGTTACAACTGACAATCGCCATTTAACTAATGCTATTTTTCGTTTTAAGCTAGGTTAGATTATCTTAAACATGTTTTTCCTTAAAACATGCATATAATTTCTTTTGTTTTGGTTTGTTACATTTTTTAGAGTACTCCACATGATTTCAAGAAGTGCCGAAGAAGAGTTGTACCTGTGACTTATATCTGAAATAAAAGCAGACCGTTTGAGAATATTCATGCTTTCCAGAGTTTTCTAGCTCTAGCTACTGCATCGTCTAGTTGCATGTATTTCAACCTCTGTTCCTCTCTTTTTCCCTTTTCACATCCTTCGGTGTAATTCCTATTGCCAGATTCTTTTCCAGGATTTTATGCTTAACTAGAACGGTCCAGACTGTCCTAAAACAAATCTCACGGTCGGCCACAGTTTCTTCGTTGCAGGAATCGACAACGCATGCAGTAAATTGATGTTTCTGTTTAATCACTATTGGAATCTAAGTGGCGAGTCAAAAAGACCAAAAATGGATTGCAAGGACGAAGGGGGGAGCGGAGAAGCTTCAAAGAACCCAAGTCATAAAAGAGCATTAGGAAAAACAAAATAAGGTTATTTCCTTACAGAGGGCATTAGCTAGGTGCCACAGAGCGCAATAGACAAATCCAGGTTAATACTATGTTTTCCAGAGGAGCCAAAGCAGTCTTTGAAGCCAAACCCAGAGTATGTGTGCGACGAGAATGCCTCGCTGATATCACTCGTGGAGGAGGCATTACTTCTGTGAGACAAAGGATGGGGTAACGAGAGCGACAACGATAACTCACAACCACTTCCTTCTACATCTTCTACCCTTCCCCTTGCGCTTGCCACCATGGCCTCACATTTGCAATTTCGATGATCCTGTAGCTTGGCAACCTGCCAAAACCAGACCGTGAAGCAAGAAGTTATACCACTTCTTGTACTTTTCCACACAGAGAGTGCAGTGCTCTGTAATCCACTAAAACAATTAAGTTTCATCCGATTACTATCTACATTGCTCAAGTCAAAAACAATATTAAAGAACAGGGGTTCAATAGTATATTCATCAAGAACCCAGATGCATATACACATTTAGGATGCAAATCGAGCCAACAAAAAAGGATTCGTCAACCTCTTTAATTTTTTCAATGTAGTTCTGATCCTTTTTCTCAATTTGATTCTACGTGCTATTAATTCCTTTTAATATGCCTCATGATCTATGTAAAAAAAAAAAATGCATATAAAAATATCTATTAACAACTAAGATAAGTACCCAATACCTCAAATATCCTATCTCCACAAACAAAGATTAACAAATATATGAAAACACGTGTAAAAATACACATTAACAACATATTTCTGTACGCTAATTGTCAAACATAAAGTCCAACTCACATTCCCATCTTGAGAGGACCACATTAAAAAAATTAATAACATTTAAACCTCAATTGGAAAAATATGAAAGGTTTAAAACTACCTTGAAAAAATTGAACAGATTGAAGACTTATCTTTCCACTTATCCCATTCAATGTATGGGGAACAACTAATAAAGAAGAAAAAAGCAGATAATTGTAGTGGATAATTTGGACGTTTTGCTGCAATTCTAGACAATCTAGATATGATTTCGAACTATAGAATTAATTGCAGTTTGAAAATCCAAAGTTTAGATGGAGACAGGCCTAATTATAGTCAGTAAAGGGATAATATGCATAGTCCTAGCACTGCCAGAAACTGTTCCTATGCATGCAATAATAAAGGATTGAGTTGAATTTCCATTCCATCTTGAGTGAAAGTGGGCCCCCATTTGTGAAGTGGGTTCGACCACAGAATGTTAAAAGTGTTCTAACTATATTGAACTGAAACCAGACTAACGATATTCTTATACAGAAGTTAATAAAAATAAAAATAAAAAAAAAAAAAAGGTAAAAACAAGGACTTCAACGACGGGAAATTTAATGCCTGGCATTTAGAAAAAAGAAAGCCCGGTTTATGAAAACAATTGTCTTCAAATGAAATGAGAACCCCACATAAGTTTGTACATGAAAAAATGACTTTCAACTTTTGAGCGTTGAAAAACCAGGGACAGCTTGTAAAACTGGTACTGTGTGGAAGAAGAGACAATAATTAATGCACTTTTAAACCAGTCCAACATTCTAATCAACGAATGCCGTGAGTCAAGAACATGGCAAGTAACCAATACAAAGAACAACGTTAACCCATATTATGTAACAAAGTCCTAATCCCAATTCTTCGTACTGCCACACAACAGATTCACTACCTAAAATAAAAGCTGCGAAAAGATAACGCCTTGGGTAGCCATGGGAGGAACGCAAGTCTAACCACAAAAAAGCACGGATATTTAACCAGTCATAAGATCTATTAAGGGATTTAGGGGAGAGAAAGAGAGAGATTAAAGAGGGTAGAATCTGCGATGCTTGCCTTCAGGAAATCGGACTCTTGCCTAAAAGAGATGGGGTTGCAAAGATCATGTGGCAGAGAAAGATTCGAGTGTTGATGCTTGGGATGAGCCTGCTCCCATTGGAACGCCCCACCATCAGCACTCTCCTTTATTCTTACATGATCTTGGAAGGAGTACGAACTCGTGTCTGCCTCGCATATTCCTTGGCTGCATTGCAGGTTCTGATGACTAGAAATTGAACTCCTGGTCTCGATTCTTGCTCTGTGGAGAAAGAGATATCAAAAGAAGAAAAAGTAAAAAGAGCTGTAAGGAAAAGATCATTCAAGGCCCCAACTATCCTTTTGTTCCTTTTTCTATTTTTCTCATTGAAGACATTGAGAAAGTGCCAAGCGACTTACCTTTTTGAAGGGAGATCATTACTGTAGAGTAAGCGAGAATCTGATACTTCGAAGGCTTTTGCTTCAATAGCACACACATCATGGTCCTCAAAAGCTTGTCTTCTTGGTTGAGTGGAGCTTCTATCTGCGAAAGATGCACACAGGAAATTGTTCAAGAGTCCCAGAAAACAAATAATAATAATAATAATAATAATAAAAGGTGCTGTCTCATATGATTGTTTTCTACAATGACCATAAATAGAAAATCAACGCTTGATCTAGAAAAAATATGGACGAAAGTTAGAGTGGTGCCATTGGTCATGTCATGTGGGTTTCATCCTTAATGCTAATATTAGAAGATTTTGTAAGAATACAGGAATTATTCGGTTCTCAACTCTTTTGGCATCAACACAAGTTGAAAATGAGAGACAATAAATGAAGTGAGGCAGCTCTACTCTTTTCCACAATTGATCTCCAAATTGTGAGTTCCTCATTTAAATTTTTTTTTAACTGCTGATAGGGACCTTCAGAAGAAAGATAAATATAAAGGCGGGGCAATTAACGATGCAATATGCAAAGATAATGTATGATCGGTGAAGCTTTGATGCAAAAAGAGAGGTGAAAGAAGGGGGCTTTGGATACCTTGTCTGCCCAAGTCGCTCCTCATGCTTCTATACATCTGGTGCAAGAAAAGATATGCAAGGAAAAGGATTATCGAATGATTTTTGAAATATAGAGAAATTAAGGACAAGATATTGGAACCCAAATCGAGAAGGAAAGAATTACCTTAAAATCTGGGAAATAAAAAAAAAAAAGAGAGAAAAACAGAGAGAAAGAAAGAAGGAAAAAGCAATAGATAATTAAGAAAAAGCAATTACCTGTAGATGGCTCTTGACGTGTGAAATGGTGAGTCCTTTCACATCCATCAACTGAAGCACGAGTTTAGGCGTCGCCTCTGCAGAAAGGCAGACGACAAGAATAATTAGAAGGATACGGCCATCGGAAGCTCTCCAACAAGGAGACAAAACAAAAAAAAATAGAAAAACCACACCAACCATTGAAGAGCGAGTAATGCGACAAAAATGATAAATAAAAAAAAAAACAGAGAACAAAGAAGAATGGTACTTACTGTCTTGGCCACCAAGCCTCTCAATGGCATGAACAAAGCAGCGATGAAGCTCAGGAGTCCACTTCAAACGAGGCACCTTCGATCTTATGTACTGCCTCACAGCTCCACTCCTTCCACAACTCCCCATCTTTTCCTTTTTTTTCCCTACTCTTTTTGAAATCAAATCCAAACAGGGGGTTCGTTTCTCAAACTAATAATCCAACTTTTGCAACCTGGGTTCTCTCAAGATCACTCCTTTGTCACCCCTCTGACTTATCTCTTCATGAAAAGTCACCCGGCTGTTGTTTTAATCTTCAATCTTTGTTCAAAATGTGCAGAGGTATATACGAAGGACGTTTCAGAGAAGGCGATACACAAGCTAAGCAGATGTAACCAAGAAAGCTTGAAAGAAGGAGAGAGAGAGAGAGAGAGAGAGAGACAGAAGGAAGTCTATGTGTCTTTTATTCTCGCTAGCAAGAGAGAAAAAGCGAAGAAAGAGAAATCACGAGAAGAGGCAGAGACGAAGCTCTAAATTCCTTAAAGGACACTACTGATAATACCTCCCTGCTAGCTGCTGCAGCTGTTGCTCTGATTCTACCGTCTCTTTTGCTGCAACCACAGAGTGAGAGAGAGAGAGAGAGAGAGATTGTTCAAAAAGAAAAGAAAGAGAGAGGGGGCAGGCAATCTGATCTGATAAATCACGAGTTTCTGATATCGTCTCTTCACCAAAAATCATCACCCCTACAGATGGAGAGAGTGTGCGTGTGTGTGTTTGTTTGTGTGTGTGTACACCATATGGCCGTGAATGGCATCTGCTATTATACAAACCTACCAACTGCTTCGCTTTGACCTTTGTTGCTTCCCTCTCTCTCTCTTACATAAATCCCATAATACGCCAACGTCGTAATGATCACAAAATGCCCATGAAGAATAATTATTCCATTTTGTTTCCATCACCCTTTGACCGTAATGAACTATTCCTCTGTTTTTTTTTTTATTTTAAATTATTTTCATAAGTTTAACTCCTGTCGACAAACGGAATAGTTTTCACGCACGGTCCAAAATTAAGGACATGTTATGTCACGTGATATTTATCTTAAATTTAAATACTAAATAAAAGTTTTTTATTTACAAAATACTAAAAAAAAATTAAAAATATTCTGTCTCTTTCTTTCTCCCCGAAGAACACGAAAGAGCGCGTTAATAACAAATTATTTTCTCGTCTTCTTTTCCTTAACAACGGGACCTTCCTCGTTACAAATTTATATTATTGCACAACTTGGACGTATAACCTTTTTATTATTTTAAAATCACATTTTTTATTGTAATTATGCAAAAGTGTAAAGTTCATATGATTATAGGTCCTAATTCCATTTTATTAATAACCTCCTTTCTTTTATTTGTTTGAATTATTTATAAAATATATTGCTAGGATTTATTTTTGTTTTTTCAATTTTTTTAAAAAAATCTATGCCTTTAGCAAGAAAAATTTATATTTATATTTAGTCAACAATATTCTATTCTTTTTTTAAAAAAGAAATTCCGTAAGTTTTTAGAACAAGCAACACCAATATTAAATTTAAAATATGAAAAACATAAAAAAATAATAATTTATTCGATTTTAATAATAATAAAATAATAAATTTTTATAAAAAAAATTAATGTGTATATTAATAAAAAAAATTTTAAATTTAATTTATAAAAATAATAATTTTTTTTTTTTTTTGGTAAAGGGTCAAAGAAAGAAACCACGTTTGAAAAAATAAAAAGTAGGAGTTTTAGAGTGCTTTAGTCTTAATTAACGAAATCAACATGAAAGAAAAAGTCAACTGTAATGATGAGGGAAGGCAAGCCAAGGCAAGCAAGTCAGGCGGTAAAAGTTCGACCAATGAGAACAAGCCGTCCAAATCATAATTCTCTGCGCCCCATCTCATGAAAAAATCAACGGTGGGATCGTGTTAAAGACGAATACGTCAATAGGGGCACGAGGGAGAAATCGACGTTGGATGTATATGGTTTTTAAAATAAGTTTGGCTTGGGCGGTTGTGTTTTGAAAAGGTATTTCTAGTCTCATCTTAATTAATTAATAAAAAAATTATTTAAATTTTATTTTTTATATAATAAATAAATTTTATTTAAATTAAAAAATATTAAAATAAGTTTATATAATATAAAATTATAAATATATTATATTAAAAAATAAATAAATATAAAAAAATATTCATACTAATATCCTCAGCGCTTACATAATTGCTGCCACGTTGTTTCATTTTTTTTTTTTTTTTGATTTTTTTCATACGGAAAGAGTTATCCTTCAAATGCCAGAGTTAGCTCTTATAATCAGTAATCACAGTCAGACCATTCCGGCACGGCAGAGTTGCGTTTGAAGGCAGACGGTGCCAACGTTGTACAGAGAGACGGTGCCGACAGTTGAAATACTTGGTTCAATCTTTCAACTATTGAACACTATTCCCCGCTGCCCGCAACGACTTATTTTCCAAATTATAAACGTGTAATAATTGAGTAATGTCGTTTTAAACATTTTTTTTTTTTTTTTTTTGTATTCAAGACACTCTCTTCTTATATATAACATCTATTTCTGTAACATATATTTATTACTTGCCATATTTCACCTTTAATTTTATAAAATTTTTATTTAAATTTTTTAAAATATAATTTATTTCTCATTATATATTTTATAATAAATAAAATTTATTTAAAATAAAAATTAATAAAATTATAAATACATAACAAACGCCTCAATTTTCAATACATAAGCCTAAAAAGTTGTGCACACTTGCCATAATTTTTAAAATCAAATTTTTTTTACAAATATAAGGACTCTTTATTATATAGAAATTTGCCCTAATTATACTTATATTGATGTCAAGAATCTATATGAAATTATCATTATCGTTAAAACTTGTCATGATTGTTGAGATCAGTAGCTTTTTAAAGCAATGACTTATGGACTTCTTTATTATTGGAATTATGACAATTTTAATCTGTGTTACTTTTT
Organism: Rhizophora apiculata; assembly: GCA_037832385.1. Lineage (NCBI taxonomy): Eukaryota > Viridiplantae > Streptophyta > Magnoliopsida > Malpighiales > Rhizophoraceae > Rhizophora > Rhizophora apiculata. The sequence goes on from CM075441.1 coordinate 613,977, forward strand.
ACAGGTCATAAAAAACATGTAGGGACTTCCTTCTTGGGAATCGCGATTCCTTTGAGGTGGATTGTTCGATTCAATTCATTTGGCTATAATTGATTTAGGGAATGCTAAGGGTTTTCTTTTTTTTTTTTTCTTGGAAATGAATATTAATGAGCTTGAGCATCATCTCGAATTCACACTGCTTTCTAGGTTTCTCTATTTTTAGCAGCTCACCTTATGTCGCTACCCCCTCAAAACTTTCGAATCTCTGCCTCAGGAAATTGGTCTTTTTTCTCAATTAATGTAATGTTCTTTTCACGGGTCACTCAAAAAGTAAGCCAAGCTCTTTCTTTGTCCTATGTTAGTTTGAGTTCAGGTTGCTTTGTGCATAAAAGGAAAAATAAAAAATAGAGAACGAGTCTACAGTTGATTTTTCTTCTTATAAGAAATCTTTTGGTATTTCAAACTCTTGTTTTTTTTTTTTGGTTGCTTTTTTCTTGCATATTCAATTTTATTTTAGAAAAAACAAATCAACACAAAATAATAATATGAAAACAACCGCGTGAATATAAAAAAAAAAAAAAAAAGAACTAGTACATATGAAGACACTCAAGAGAAAGTTTTATCATTTCCTTTGGTTTCAAAAGACACATGATGTCATTGTATTGCGCAACTCATAATGAAATAATTTTTTAATAAATTAAATGAAATATTATTTTTACAAAATGTCTATTAATAAAAAATTAAGAATAAAGTAATTAGGTATTAGGATTTATTGTGATATTTATTACATAAAATTGCAATGTAATAGTAATTTAAAATTGTTGATTGCTAGAAATAAATTGCAATACTTATTAATTAATCACAATTAATCTACATGTCAAGATCATTATCTAGGGTACCCGAGATCTCTGTGACAAACATCACAGCCCAGTGGTTCATCCTCTAACAATGAGTGACAAACATCACAGCCAACAACTATCACAAGCCTTAACTTCTTTTAAAGAGAGTGGGTGTGTTTGCGCGTTTGTGTTCTCAAGGGAGGCAAGAACAGCCAATAGAATTTGTGTCTTAAGAGACGGTTGTGCAGGTTTTCCTCGATAAGATTACGCCTGAGGGGACAGTCCCACATGGAAGGTGGATCGTTGTTGTGCTCGGGGCCCGCTCGGTCTGGGGACGGTCGTAAGACAGGCTTGGTAGGAACGTAGGGAGAGTGGTCAAACTGCCCGAGAGATCTCCTTATCCCATTGTCGTGGTAGACTCTTTGCGAGCTCGAGCCCAGCGATCATAGAGCATGAACCCGATATTTTGTTGCAAGAAGAGACAAAGTCATAGACGCGTTGAGTCCTAAGATTCGCCAGCTCGTTTGGGCGACAGAAAAGCTAAAATATCAAAACAATGATGATGTAGAGAGAGACAAAAGGCAGGTATAGACTTTAGCCACATCTGTCCCTCTCGGGCAGGCCAATCTGGAGGAGCTGAAGGCCGCAAGGATAAGGGCGGAGAAAATAGACCCTTGTAAGAAGCCATGAAGACTCGAACAAGCAGAGGGAGGAATGGTGAGACCCTTTCGAGAAGGGGAGTTCTCAAGCATGTAATGATAAAAGAGAAAGGGCAAAGAAAAACGATAAAATAATAAAAAAGAATGTTGAGAGAGCCTGTTAAAGACGAGTGCGTGCAGCATCCCTCCTCCAATGGAATCTCGTGGTATTCATAGGCGAATCTCTTTTTTAATTCCCTAAATATGCTTTTTCTTTTGCTACGTGGAAGGAAATGTAATGCTCCTCATTGGCCCTTATAGTCTTCGATCGCCTCGAATAAATCGCCATGACATTTTGAGTCCCCCACACACTCAATATTGATCTAGATTTCACCATGATTAATGTTCATTCAAATAGATAGTCAACGCCATCTGCTGACTTTTCATCTGGTACTTGGAAATCAACTGCTACCTTTTCTTTACGCCTAGGCAGAGTTGTGATCACCCTTTTCTAGCCCAACACATACGGTCGTCGTCAATCGACCGGTTTAGAATGGCATAGAAAGAGATGAAAAAACCTACGGTCCTACTGTGCAAATCTAACTATAGTATATGTAGAGAGTCTTGCATGATCTTTATCAATATGTTAGAATTCTAATTGATTAAATACACATAGATAATTGATATTAAAAAATAAAAATAAAAATTGCGAGGACATCTCCAAAATGTTAAGAGAAAAATTTATGATTATTTTGATAATATGATAGTTTTTGAAACTACAATAATATCATAATTGGAAAATAACCTTATATATTCTTAAGAAATTATTATTTTATTGTATATTTGTTCAATAAATATTTTTATAATTTCTGAGCTCATAATCTTCAAAGTTAAGTGCAACATATGCAATAGTAACAAAAATATCATCTATATCAGTAATTGTTACGCATTATTATGTCATTAATTCAAATATTGCACAAAACGATTAATGCAAAATTATAGAATTAGAAGTAACATATAGCTAAGGACAAATATGTTAATCGGCGAGGTGGGGGCAATTGCCCTTTGAGCCCCTAAAATATACATTTTATTCCTTTATCTTTGCAAAATTGCCCCCACCTCCCGAAATTCTTTGCCCCACTCGACTTGTCCAGTTGTCTTATTAAATATTTGATGCTCGGTGTTGACATTTATGATGTCTCAGTGTCCCACGAGAAGATTTATGAATTAGCAAGAAATTTTTGTCAACCCCATGCATCATATTAATACATGTCTGTAAATTTGACTTTGAAATGTGCTAAAGGTGAAATCTTAGCATTATTATTGATAACTGTAGACAGGTGCAGATACTGCAGATAATTGCCAAGCAAAAAATTGATCATTGTTTAATAAATTAGAGATTTTTTTTTTTTTCCAAAAGGTAATTCAAGAATTTATACTCTTTTTTTTTTCTATTTTATTAAGTCAATCCAATTTAATTTTAAAAAATCTCTCCAGTGCCTTTCTTCAATCGGTTTGTGTATTTATTAAGCATCCTTTCTCTTCCTGAATAAATTTTTTAGATTTTTCATTGTATGTATAAAGTGCACGTAATTTTAAATGTGAGAATAAATTGAGTGACCCCTTTAATCACTCAAATAGATGGATGCAAGAATTTAAGATTTTTAGCTTATGTAATTTGGAGGAAGACACAAATTGCAGACCATGTGGATGAATCGTATGGTCAATTTTTATACAGTCAAACTTACAGAGGAAAGTAGCAAATAAGGTGGTGCAACTCATGGTAATTGCCTAAAAACATGCATTGCGAAGCGACTGTGGCGTTAAAAGAACAAAAATAAATAAATAAATAAAAATCTAAAATAGGGGAAAAAATCCAAAAGTTGGGCAGAATTAAAAAGACTGTCTGGTCCTGGTGTGGCCAAGACAAAAGGGCATTTACTCTGCCCTCGCAGGTACAACTCCCCCCTTTGGTCCGAAAGTCGTCCATATTTTTACTCTGTCTGCGTCTGAGCCTGCCAAAGGGAATTATCATTATACTGTGACTGTCACTGCACGTCCTCTTTGGAATACGCGCACTTGTACGTACTCTCACGCGCATTTATTTATCTTTCTATTGTTGGGCAGATAAGCCAAAAAATAATAATAATAATAAAATCCCACAGCCCGCTGCCACTCGTCTTAAAAAGCTAGATGCCATGCAGACACGCCCCCATCCAGTGCGTCGTTTTCAATCTCCTGTGCTTGGGTTTTGAATTTCAAACACTAAAAAAAAAAAAAAATATTGATGCGTTTACTTTCAGACCAAGCGTTTTGATCTGGTTATGTGCCGAGTCTACAACTACTACAAAAGGGGATCGGACCAGTAGTAGGCTGCTGTGCCAATGCGATCAGATTAGTGTGTGTTGTCATTCTGATGTGATCTGAGCAGATGGGTCAATTGGGGTTTTTGTTTTGGGCATTCTCATGCCAATGTTGATGTTGGAATCTTCCTTGGCAACTTCCCAATTCCTCATGTCTCAAATATAAAATTGAATTTACAAATAAATCCCACGAGGTGCAGAAACTAAAAGGGTCTTCGTGAATTTTTGCATGAAACGGTAACATTTCTAATTGAGTGATGTTAATTAAAAGTTAAAGTACTTTTTTATTAAAAAAACCCCACTAAGAAATGAAATTAAAATGCAAGAGATAGTATGAAATTTGAATAGCACAAAGGTCACATACTCGTCATGTAGCATCTGCCCAGCTACTCTCTTTTTTATTATTATTTTTTTAATCCTCTTGGTTTGACTTTTGTCTTTTTGATGTGAACCCCAAGAAGACCCGATTCCCCCAAAATTTCAATCCATCCAATCCAATCCAACCGCTCCGAAATCCAAATTTCCATGCATGAATGAACTAGCCTGTGGAGTGCGGTGCGGGTCACGTCTCGCACGGTACACATCCATATATTTATTTCCTATTTATTATTCAATACGTAGCAGACGGGGGCAGAGCCAAAATATCAAATCAACAAGGATCATGCGCCGGGTTGGTTCTCACTTGCATTTTTTAACGGGAGAAGAGAACGCTAAAACAACAGTAGAAAGTAGACGTTGATTTTACACGTGTCAGGCACATGCTGCCAGCTAGGTTGGCAGATTTCACAACCATAGCCTGTTACGTGCCGTTTTGTCTTCAGACACGTATGTGGTAGGGGTATTTACGCATCCCTAAAATCTAAAATCGAACTATAATTTTAAAAATTAGTTATATTAAATTAAAATTAAATTAAAATTTTAATTTAATTTAAATTAAATTTAATAAAAAATTTTAAAATTTTAATTTAAATATAAAAAATATTTTTATATTTTCTTAAATTTATAATAATATTAATATTTTAATTTATATTTATATTTTAATTATATTAATAATTAAATATATATAAGTGATTATTTAATTTATAATAATATTTTATTATCATTTAATTAATATTATTTTTAATATTATTATAATAAAAAATAAAATATTATATAAAATATTAATTTAATTTAATTTAATTAATTATAATTTTTAAAATTAAAAATTATAATTAAATTTAAAAAATTAATTTAAGTAAATTTAATTAATAATTAAAAAATTTAATTCAATTAATTTAAATTTAAAATTATATTTAAATTATATCTTAATAATTTTAATTTAATTTTAATTAAATTAGTTAAATTAAAAAAATTAAAAATTTAATAAATATCCTTAATCAAATAATATTAATAAATAAAATTAAATATTAAATTTTAAATCAGAGTTTACTTGAACTAACTTATCATTATGACTAAAATTTTAATTCATGTGCATTGAATACAATAATTACATTACTTTTAACAATATAACTCCTTCCAACCTATCATGATCAATTATTTTTTATGATTTAAGATGATTTATAGTTTTGCAACGAATTAAGATTTTTTATTTAAATATCATTTAAGATTTGTATGCAGTTGAAACTCATTCAATCCATTAAGCTTACCAATTCGAATTGGTGTTTGAATTATGATAAGTTACATGATTTATAAGTAACTCAAAAAATTGTAAATTAAGAATTAAAAATTATTTATTAATAACAATAAAATTTAATAATAAAATTATTTAAATATTTAATTTTAAATATAAAATTTAATTCTTAATTTTTATAAATTAAAAAATAATAATAATTATTCTCCGTCATTGCTCTAATTCTTTCCACTATTGTGTTGTCACTGTTTTATACTCCTGCAATTTTTTATACTCAGCATAAAAAAAAAATTGTCAACGTATGTGTTTCATCACTTGCGAAATGTCATTCTTTTCTATTAAGATGACGGTAGAGTTTCAGAATATTTAATAAATATTATATTATTTAATATATATTTAATTAATTTAATAATATAATTATTTATTTAAATTTAAAAAAATTTAAAAATAAAAATATTTTCAATAATTTTATTTTAAAATTAAAATTTTATTTAAAAAATATATAATTTTTTATGAAATAATAATAATAATAATTTTTATTAATTATTAATTTTATAATATTACTAACCTTTAACTATTTTTTTATCTTATGTAAATATTTACATAAATTTTTTCAAATAAATCAGATAATAAATTTCTGAGGCAATGTGTTATTTTCCTTTCACTTTTTTTTTTTTATATTTATAATTTGGTTTAAAATTTCTGTCTCTTTGTGATGATGATGATGGGAAGTGGCCGGAGAAAGGGAATGATGGAAATTCCTGCACAGATGGAATGATTCAACAGAACAATAATTAATAAATAGTAATTTATTATTTTTTTGAAAAAATTGAAAAAGAAATGGGATACAGTAGTACAGTTCCCTTCCACAGAAATCCAAAACAAAAAACAAAAACTGCAAGCAAATCTTTGACATTTATTGCCACTTGAATTTTTCGGCCTGCCTGACACCAGAATAAAGTTTAGAAAATTTAGATAGATTTAAAGTTGATAATTAAATAAATATAATTAATTTTTATATTATATATTATTATATTATTTTATATTATATAAAAATTAATATAATTTATTAAAATTTATTATTTTTAAATTTACTTAATAGGTAGGACCTACCCAATTAAGTTTGGTGAATTAAGGGGAGGGTGAGGGTGGGGCTGGGGGGGTTGCGGGGAGGGGCTTCGAGGCCGCCGGCTACTTTTTGGCGTGCAGGCAGCAGAGCAGGAGTAAAAATTTTTGGTAAGGTTGGCCCCACGTGTATAACTCGACAAATGTGCTCTGCCCTTCTTTTTTTTTTTTTTTTTTAGATTATGCGATTCCTAAAATCCACTTTGATCCCGATGAAATTCCACTGAAAAGGTTGTATATAAATTTTTTTTAATAAATTTATTTATTTTTAATATATATATTAAAAAAAATTATAATATATATTTAAAAAATAACATATTTTTAATTCCTACGTACATATATTTTAAATTATTTGAATTATTAGTTATTTACTAATTATATTTTTTAACTAATATTTTTTATTTTTTTTTAACTTTGATAAATTACTAACCAAAAACAATGTGTGGTTTAAAAATACATTTATTATTTATTTTAGCAGCATAACTTGTCGAATTTGTTTCCGTTTGAGTTGGGACTGCTTCACAATGAACCTTATGAATTACTTAAAAATTCTTATAACTTTTGACTAACAAAGTTCATTTTCGATGGACCATCTCAAATTATAAATGTATAATATGACATATATCCTATAATTTATTAAATCACATCTTATTTTTATTATTTTATCTTAATTGATATTATGTTATCTATATTTATATATTTATATGTGTTAGTATATATTTTGCTAAAATAGAAAAAAAATTAATAAAATGCTCATATAATATATTTTTTTAACTTGATAAATATTTAAGTATTTGATTAAAATTTTAATTTTTTTTATAAATTTTTATAATTTATAATATTTAAAATTAATTAAATAATTATTTTATTTTATTAATATTTAATAAAATTAAAATTTTAAAATTTTAATATATATATATAATTTATTTAATTATTTAATTTAATTTATATATTATAATTTATTTAAATTATATTGATAATTTTTTATATGTATATTAAATTTATACACTATAAATACTTATAATTATATATATATATATATATATTTAAAAATATAATTCTAAATTCTTCTTATTATTTTTTAATATAAGAAAAAATAATATTACAAATTTATCTTTTTTTAAAAAAATTAATGATTTAATTTTTTTAATTTTTTATTTTTTAAAAAATTATTTTTAAATTTATTATTTAATTTTTTTATTTTTATTTAAATAAGATATAAATAAAAATTTATTTTTAATAAATATAATAAATTTATATATTATATATAAATTTAATATTAATATAAATATATATTATTAAAATTAAAAATAAAAATTAATAAAATTTTAGTGTGATAATATTTGTTTAATTTTAAAAATATTTAAATATTTAATTGTAATTTTTTAATATATTTTTATAATTTATAAAATTTTATATTAATTTTTTGTTAGTGTGTATTTTTAATATTTTAATAAAATTAATGTTTTTAAAAATTTTTAATTTATTTAATTATAATTTAATATATATTTTAAATTTATTTATTTAATGTTAATAATTATTTGATAAGTTTAATATTTAAAAAATATAAATATTAATAATTAAAAAAATAAAAAATTATAATTAAATTTTTTAAAATAAAAAATAAATAAAAATATATTTTTTATAAATATAATAAATTTGAGGTTTATGAAATTTTAATGATAATTATACTTTATATCAAGAAAGTAAAAATTTTTAAAATAATAATAACAAATGACAGGTCGTTTTGATTTGATTGCGGGCTACCAAAATTGATGGTTACACGGATTGTTCTCAAGTCATTAAAATAGGTAAGATGCGGAAGCAAGGAAAGGCACGCAGAGAAAGATTTGATCCACATTCTTATTTTATTTTTCTTTTCTTTTCTTTTCCAAAAATTAATTGATGATAAGTCTAGTCAAATCGCCGAGCTACCTCATTGATGCTTAACATCTATAGATTCTATCTATAGGTCCATATTCCCCTGCGCCATTGCCATTGGCAGCGGACGACAGTGTTCAACGTTCCCGTTCCCACCCACCAAAAATAAAAAATAAAGAAAAAAACAGTTATAATTATTGTATTATTATTATTATAATTAGATATAAATTAATAATTTTAAATATTAATTATAATTTTATATTAAAAATTAAAATATAAACAAGACAAGTCACCGTGTCAGGTAACATTTTCGATACGGAATGGTGATTTGACTTTGACACAGACAATTCTTTTTCTGTTATTCTATACTTCTTGAGTTCTATTATGTTTTTAAACTATCTTTATCCTCTTATTCCTCCGAGAGAGAGGGGTTTTTTTTTTTTTTTTTCTTTTTTTTAGTGATTGGAAAGTTTTCAAAGTATATGTCGACATTGGAGTGAACATCATAACAACAGCTGAACTTCTGTACAACCAAACGAAAAATTATACGAAAAGGAAAAGAAAATTATAACTTACAAATGAAGAGAGAAAACTTCTATTTGAAAAATCTTGTGTGTTCTAACTTGGGGAGTCTTGTTAAGTTTTGACTCTAACACAGTGCGATGGGTCCTTTTCCGGCTGCGTGTGGTGGACGCAATGTTCTCTCCGTCAAGAATGTGGGTAAGCTAACGTGTCTCCCATTTTATAGAAAAAAATAGAAAACAGAGACAGATTTGAAGCAACAACATTGGCCTAGGGTTGGAAATGCTATCTTCTAGATTTTTAAGTGATGCACCAAAAAAAGTAAAATAAATTCATGTACTCTTAAATTGAGAGAAAATTAAAGAGAGAGAGAAAAAAAAAAGAATTCGATTCAATTAAGATCAGCTCAGATCAATTTGGGCGTTGCAAAAAAGGACCTAAAAAAAAAAAGGTAACAATTAGGCAATGAGTTTTGCATAAGATGGCATGCAAAAATTGAAAAGATCGACAAAAGCCAATTTTTGTCAAAAAGAAGACCATCCGAAGGCATTCCCACACATTTTCCGCACATTTACCTTCATTTAGTGTCACTCCCTAAAATTAATTTATTTCAAAATATAAGAAAATGTTGATGTGACAGACTTTTGATTAAATTTGAGGTGAGATTATGTTATTATTGTTGTAAGGTCATTTAGAACAAATCAACCGTGAAAGCGACGTTAGAAATGAGACACGTAACCTCGACTTGTTGGTTTATGTCTCGTTCAACTCTAGTAATATTTTTTAAATTAAATTAAATTAAATAATTAATTAAATAAAATTAAAAATTAAATTTTTATTTTATTTAATTTATTATAAAAATTAATAATTAAATTAATAAATTAATTATAATTTTATTAATTTTAAAATTTTATAAAAAAATAACATTTTTTACATTTTAATTATTTTAAAATAAAAATCATAATATATATATATATATATATATATATAAATGATAAAAATTTTAAAAATATTTGTATAATATATTTATTTAAATATTAATAAAAATATATAATATTATATGTTATATTATATTATATTAATAATTATATTTTAATTTAAATTATTTATATTTATTAATATATTATATTAATTAATTTTTTAAATTTTATTATATATAAATAATAAGTATTATATATAAAATTAAATTATATATATATATATTAATTATATTATATATTTATATAATTATATTTTATTCATTAATATTTTTAAATATTTTAATTTAAATATCAATTCAATTCTTAAAATTCTAAACCCAAGTATTTTTTTTGATTGTTTAGTTTTATGTGCGATGTTGACTTGAATTGTGACTATACGGTATGATGGATGGACGTTAGCCACGCGTGGCTGTCACGGTCATTATCTTTGCTTGCCGATACATTTCGGCCCACAATAATTTGCATGGCTGGATTAGAATAGTATTTTGTTTTCTTCTCTCTCTCTCTCTCTCTCTCTCTATATATATATATATAGGTTCATTTGTATTGATCCATTTCGGCCAGACTATTGCCCCCCACCAGCAACTAAAACGAATATTTTGACTCACAAACAATAAGCTTCAGTTTTGACCAAAATGGGCAGCATCACCATCAACCTAATTTCTGCGGGCAGCATCCGATGTTTACTTGTGTGCCCTTTCTGTGCAGTTATTTAGAAAAAAGGGCTATCAAGCTTTGAAATATGATCCACGTTACATGGAAGAGTGGATAGGCTTGTAATGTAAAAGAAGAATTAATGCATGGAGGCTGGAGTCGGGCATGGATCGTTGGCTATATCGATTTGGTAACGCTTATTCAAAACAACGAAAAAAGAAGTTGGCTGTCGTTTCATGTGTTAATTCGTTGCTGTATCATGCATGACAGCTACCAAAGAATGATGATGGAATGAGCCTTCAGGAATAGAAAAAGGCAAAGTCGATTAAGATTCTTGGAAATCTTTTTATTCTCGTGATCTCTGGGGTGTAGAAAAATTAAAAATGATTGAACAAAGGTTCCCCACCGTCTTGACTTTTCAACCTCCAGGCAATGAATTCGGTAGAAAGTTTGAATAATTGTGTTGCCTTGATTCAAGAGCTTTGTTTTGCTCACGTCAAGTCGAGTTCATACTACGAGTAGAATTATGCTTTCCACTGCGAACAAAACAAGAAAGAAAAAGGGTGCTCCGTTTGGCTAATTCTGTTTTGAGTTTGATTGCACCGTGAAAGTCAATTTGACATATCTCAATCGTTGACTAATTTTATTTTTTCATAATTATTAAATATATATTTATGATTTTATTAATAATTGAATTATATATCAAATAACCAACAATATGTACATTTGAAATATACCAATTTGATTTCGTGTGTATCAAAATTTAGCAAAAAGTTTTTCCTTCGAAATACTAATCAGGTAATTTAGCCAAGCAATTGACTTGATTTCTAAATGGTTCATATGAGGTTAATTATGCACTTTGATTTATTAATACTAGAGCAAAAATCTCAATGATTACCAAGAATAATTGTTTATTAATGATGTAAACATTAAATTAACTAGATATCATAGAGTGATTGACTATTATTGCTCTAAACATAATAACAAGTAAGGGCTAAGATAATACCGGGGAAGCACTGTTTTCAAAGAATGGTTGCATTAATTATCATTAAACATTTTTTTCTTCGGTTTAATCGCCGCTAATTGAGACTTGGAGCATTCCATTTAATATCGTGAATAGCCAATTTTTTTTCTCGTTGGTTTGCAAGAAACGAAAATGCTTTCAGGTTTTTTCTTTTTTTTTTTTTCAAATTAGTTTGATGTTTAGTTGTTGAGATTAAAAAGTCCAACGGGTTTTCACCAAATGCACATGTGGTGTATCGTGTTCAAATGGTCAAGATACATCCTAACTAAAAATATACAGAACGATGCAGGTGTTTGAAATTTAGGCCGCAATATGTCATTCAAATTCAAATTCAACGTTTTATGAGACATTGCATTTAGTTTTCGATGACTTCGAAAAGGGTTATGTCGTACATGCGCGATATGAAGTTATTTTAATATTTGTAGATATGAACAGGTCATAGAAGACATTTTCGTTCTTTTTTGTCATTGGAGCAATTAACTATGCTACTGCAACAAGAAGCTGGCATCCATCCATCTATTAATAAGGATTTTGACTTTCATATGTACATTCGTCTGATGGAATATTTTAATAGTTGTCGCATTCATTTTGAAAATAAGGTGTGAAAATGATACTACAAAAAATAAAGATTATAATAATAGATCAAAATTATTGTTTATGTAGTTAAAATTGTTTTATAACATCAAATACAATAATTTTTACTTTATTAAATTTGTAAGTATTGTAATAGATTTTATATAGTAATTTTTTCAATTTATAATAACATATATAAATTAGTTATATAAAAGAGTTTTAAATATTGATTTTAAATGATTATTTCAATAATTTTAATACTAAATATGTAACAACTATTTTATATATATATATATATATATATATATATATGATATATTTTTATTTTTATTTTATTTTTTGTTTTAGAGAATGTTTGTTATTTGTTGAATTAGTAGTTTTTTTTTTATATCTATTAATAATCATTGAAAAAAATAAATAACATTTTTTTTTAGGATGCACAATGATTTCTAAAAGAAATTTGAAGTACTTATTATGTATCATGTAACAATATTTTAATGAAATAAATAGTAATTTTCTAATAGAATTGATAACGATATTGAGTAATATCTATTTGAATTAGAATAATTTCTTACTAAGTAACAAATTTGGTAAAATAAAGATGATTATCTAATGAAATATAGATTTTATGATAAAATAGGTATTATATAAAATAATAATTTATAAATTTTATTAAGTATTAAAATAAAATTTATTAGTTTTAATATTAATTATAATACTAGATATTATAATAAATGCAATTAAACAAACTCAAAGTAGATTATAAATTCTACATTATAGATGTATAATTACCCATTTCCATTAACGGTACTCATTATTAGTTGTATACTTTCTGCTGCAATTATCTCAATTGATTATAACCTATTGTTTATAATAGAAATATTTAGTCTTACAAATGGATATCCAGTTTGTATTTTTTTGTACATGTTCTTCTTATAATAATATTTATTATTTTAAAATAGTTGAAAAAAAATTATCAACTCTTTTGTATTAGACAAATTTTTTTTTAAATGAAACAAATCTGTAATTAAATATATTAAATATATGTTAAATATTTTAATTTTAAATTACTAAATAAATATAATATAAGTAAAAATAGTACAAATAATACAATATAATAACTAGAAAAAAATAGTAAAAAACTATTTATCATACCTAAAGTAATTAACCTTTGCTAATTCAAGGTAATATTGATTTTTGTTAATAAATTTTATAGATCGATCATGCAATTAGATGCCTATTGGTGCCACGTTTATAAAATCTATCTTCAATATTTATTTGCATGTAAAGGATTTTTTAAGTTATAGAAAATGTTACATACACATGCCTTTTTTTTTTTTTAACATGAAATATGATATAAATGACATGAAAATATGCATTCAACAAATACAATTATGTATTCAATAACTATAAATATGCCACCAGTTGTTTTAGATACTTGATATTGAAAATAAATTCAAATACATACTATAATGCATAATTAACAACAATGATCTCGCATATAATTATGCATACAAAAAATTCCTATATATAAAATATATAATTATTGATTACAGAAACACATTTTAATTTTAAAAATATACATTTACCATATAATATGCATCCATGTTGGCAACTCTTCCCATTCACGTGTAATACAGTTCTTTAATCGTGTACAAAATAATATTTTTTTTCTTTTTTTTTTAATTTTTTTTTCTTTCATTTCAGTCGAATATAATATCACAGCATTTGTTGATCTGACCCAGAATATCACAATAATTTAGATAAAAAAAAAAAATTCCATGATAACAGGTGCGAAATTCCTTGAGACTACAGTAATGTATTCTTTCTACATAGCAATAATTGGCGTTGAGTTATTCTTGAGAATCACATGGATTTCTAAAGGATTAGGTAACTTCATCATTTATTCTTACCCGTTACCACCCACTAATCATTATATTATTATTTATTTTATTTGATAGTGATTAAAATTTAAATTTTATATCTCAAATTATGAATTAATATAAATTTTACCACTAATTCATGTTAATCACGAGGTAAAGTGAAACTTTTAATCTGTTGGACCTGACCAGTCTGACCAAAACCAAAATTGTTGAGGATAGGTTAAGTATGGTACATGATTTAAGTAAATCGCATCTAATGTTTCTAGTGTTTTTGGGAGTCTAAAAACAGCAAAAATCAAACCGCCTGTCATTTATAAAATGGAATTGTGCAATGGTTCGATTCTAGAATAATTCTCCCTTCCTTCTGATTCTTTCAGGCTTTCAAGGAGCTTCTTCATCTCGAATATTTCAAATGGATGGTTGCCTAGGGGCAATGAATGGTTCTTTGTGGTAACAGGGTGTGCTATAAGCAACAGATGCCTGAAGGTTTCTGTATACAAGTATTTGTAGACTTACTCGGGAGGAAAATATTGTTGTTTAGTTAGTTGAGATAATCACATACTCAGAAGCTTATTAAAGCATTTCTACCAACTTTGATATTGTGTTTTGATGTTTGAAACAGTCTCAGCTATTGCTAATTTGGTTTGAGTATAAGTGTCAAATCAACTCAAATTGATCCAATTCCAAGCTCCTTTTTTTTTTTTTTTTTTTTTTTTTCTTGCTGCTATGGTTTTCTTCTTCCACCTGCTGCTAATTGAATAATGCTGGTGGATGAAATCTTCAATAATTAGCTTAGAAATTCCAGTGCAGAACAACACATTAGTCCTCATCCCACAAAAAAAAAAAAAAAAGTTTTGAATAGACATTTTAAACAATTAAACAAAATCATTATTTTCTTGTCATAATAAGGAATGGTTGGGAGGGTCCACTTTTATTTAGTATACGTACCTCTGGCATGTTATATTCCTCCATGCAATATTTATACGTTTCTTCAGCCTGTAGAATCGGTCGTAAATTTTGTCTACAGGGGCTGTAGCCAGACTATTGACATTTGACAAATAGAAAAAGAAAAGAAAAGAAAAAAAGAAGGAAAATCATCACATTATTGACGGAAAACGTTGAATGGGCCTCTTTCCATAACTCATTTAGAACCCTACCAAGGACACACATGATAACCAAAGGATGAAGTTGGAAGCCTACTTATTCTTTACCAAAGGTTGGGCCACGTAGAATGTAGAAAACTAAACGGAAAATCCTGGTGAAGACACAGCCGCTGATTGCTCGATAAAGAATAAAGGATGAGAAAAGCGTTTGTCAACCAAAAATGAGCCATGAATGCGATTTGCCTAGTTTTGGTTGCGTTCAATTTTCTAGAGCTAGATTCTCCAGAAGTTGTTCATTGAGTTTTAATTAACACCACGTACAAAGTTGATTTGACCCCACAATCAATTGATTGAGGGTTTGTCAATTGGTATCTTTCGATGGTCATGTCAATTGCCTTGCAACCAACCTCTTGACCCTTAATAGCTATAATTGGCTGTGGTTGAGACTTTGCCGAAATGGGGCATGTGGTTTATTTTGTGTAATACTCGTTCTCCGTTAGCATAAGCATTCCCCTTCGATGGAGGAAAACCAAACCAACTCAATTTTGGTCGAGGAAGCCGATATCCTTGATCGAAGTAACAAGAAAAAAAATATTGGTTGAAGAAGATGCTGCAATGATTGATATTGTTACAAGTAAAGATATTGCTACAAGTAAAGACATAGATGTCATTAAAACTAATGAAATTAAAATAATAATTTAAAATTAATATTTGTGTAATAAAATTTTTTATATAAAATTAATTATTAATTTATTATAATATAAATTAAATTATATTTTAAATAATAATTATAAATAATTATTAAAATATTTTTAATATTTTATACATAATAATTATAAAATATATTTATAATAATTTTTTTATTTATAAAAATAATTTTAAATTTGTTATAACAATAATTTATAATAAAATATAATATTTTATAAAATAAATTATAATTTTTTATAAATTTGATAATAATTT
This sequence comes from Rhizophora apiculata, assembly GCA_037832385.1. Taxonomy (NCBI): domain Eukaryota; kingdom Viridiplantae; phylum Streptophyta; class Magnoliopsida; order Malpighiales; family Rhizophoraceae; genus Rhizophora; species Rhizophora apiculata. The sequence continues at coordinate 630,134 of CM075441.1, forward strand.
TTTAAAGGATGAATAATAATTTTTGTTAATTATTTTTTTATAAAATAAAAATATTTTAAAATATATTTAATAATAATATTCTGTAAATTTAACAATAAATTTTTATAAAATAATTAATAAATTTTAATAAAATAAATAATATTATCAAATAAAATAAATAAAAAAATTTTTATAAATGAAAATTATTTATATGATAATTAATATATATATATATATATATTTTAAATAATAATTTATAAATTTAATTATTTAAATATTAATATATAATTTATTAATATAAAATTAAAATATTATAAATTTAATATTAAAAAATTTCTCAAATTTAAGCATCATCGTCGCTATGCAATAAAATAAACAAAACATTTCACATGAATTTATAAATATTTAATTTTTAAAATAAATTAAGAAACAAAAATTAAAAAATAAGAAGAATAAATGAAGATGTAGACTGTATCTCGAGGAATGATGATTCCTATACTAAAATTCATAATTTGGAAAACTAAAAAATATCGTTAGGTGAAGAAATTAATAAAAAAAAAAAATCATAAAAGAAACATATCAAAATTTATGTTTAGTTTAAATTATTGTTACCATAATTTATAGGACATCTTATAAAAATGTTAAACTATTACAAAAGCCTTATATATCTCCATTTCCTTTTGCAATTTCTCTTGTCTGGCGACATAAGAGAAACCAGAGCCAAACAAAACAAAGAAAATGATTATACTCGGAAGGAGTAACTAGAGCCAAACCAAACAAAGCAATTCATAAGGGTCGTTTTGATTATGGATGCAATCCAGTCTAAACGAAACAAATAAATACAAGGGCATGACTTCCAATTCGATATTTTTAAGGAAAAACCAGTATGTCTAAAAGAACCCACCAAAAGGTCACAGGCTAAAGCGTCGGTTTGGATAAAGAATGGACCAGAAACGGTGCGAAGGAAGATGAGTAAAGAACCCTAAACGGCATTAGAAAAACCAGAAGTAGAGACCGTGCGAGAGGAAAAGGAACACGGGGGATGGAAGTGCAGAAGTAAACGCCGTAAGATTAATTGGCCCTTTACCAACAAAGGCCGAATAGAACAATGAAAATGATTCCAATTTAAACACCTTGGATGATACAAGGTTTATAAAAAATTTTTCAAAAATCTAAAATAATACAATACAAGTAATGGAAAACGAAGACTCAGTACATAATATTAGATCAATGCCAAAATTCAAGGAACAATAACAACCATTCACCTTCAAAGCAGTACCAAAAGTCTGATGGGGTTAAACCTCTTATCAGGGAACCTTTGGAAACTGAAAACAGATTTCGAGATTCAAAGTTCACTGAAGAAGATCAGAAGAGTGCAGAGAATAAGAAGAAGAAAGATAGGGAAAGACAGGAATTTCTTTACTATGATCAATTCTGGGTTTTACAGCTTTTCTTTCTTCCAATATTTATAGTCCTTTTTTTACAGTATCGATCAATCAATTGATTAAGAGACGAACCTGGTTACTTCCAATTGATTTACAATGTTTTTGCCCCTGTTGAATGACAATCTCTTAACAGTTTTTCCCTTCAATCCTAACTTCCTAACTTCTTGCGCTCCATGCTTCGAATGTGCTCCACATGTCCCTGTTTCCAGCAATGCTTCTAGCTTCTACGTGTCTTGTGTGTAGAGCAATTCCTTCACACTGCATCAATTGCCCCCCTCGCTAAAACCCTTTGTCCTCGAAGGTGATGGAAGGAAACTTCTTCTAGAGATCGTAATAGTAGCCCCACGTGGCTGTTAAAGCAGGATGATCAGACCATTGTACCAATACTTGGTAGCTATATTTCCCCGTTTGACCAAACGAAGATCCAAAATGGCCAAGGGAACAGGGGTAACAACAAGGTCTGGAATGGAGGGAGGTGATTCTGAAGCAACATATGCAAAGGTCCAAGTTTAAGCTTCAATTGTGATAACATGAAACATTGGATGAATTTTGCAATTAGTTGGAAGAAAAAGCATACAAGCTATTGCGCTAATTTTAGCTGTGATTTGAAATGGTCCAAGAAACCTGGGTGACAATTTGAAATTGTTGTGTTGAATGACAGAGGACTGTCTATGGGGTCATAACTTCAAGTAAACCCAATCTCCCACGGATAAAACTCTATCACTGCAATGCTGGTTAGCTAATTGTTTTATTCTATGTTGAACTCTTTCAAGATGATGCTTAAGCATGTGAATTTAGACTTCCCTGGTCTTAAGTTGTTGATCCAGGGCAGTTATGATAGTATCATCTAGAAGATAATGAAGGTGGATTAGAGGAGGACATCCATAGAGGGCTTCAAAAGGGGTGACACCAATAATAGAATGGATGGGTGTTGTACCACCATTTCACAAGAGAGAGCCAGTGACGCCATTTTTGTAGAGCAACAACAGTAGCACACCTTAAATAGGTCTATAAGCATCAATTAACAACTTTAATTTGACCATTTGCTGGGGGATGGAAGGTTATAGACATACGAAGTTCACCTCTTGGTGTTGAAAGAGGTCCTGCCAAAAGTGATTGAGGAAGACAACATCCCTATCACTAATAAGTATCTCTAGGAAGCCATGGAGCTTAAACATATTGTCTATGAATAACTTCGTCACTAAATTGGTTGTATGGGGATGTGAGAAGGAGAAAGGAAATGAGTATATTTGCTGAGTTTATCAATTACCATAAGAATGACTTCCTTGTCACCACATTTAGGGATATCATCAATAAAATCCAAACTGACATTCTGCTATAAACCTTTAAGAATAGGTAGAGGTTGTAGCAAGCCAAGAGAAGTTGCACAATCATACTTACATTGTTGGCAAGTGTCACAATGTCTAACATATGCTCTGACATGCCTAAGCATCCCTCTCCAGTAAAACAAAGCTCCCAATTTCTTGGATATTATTGTGACACCAGTATGTCCACTCTACAACCCTTGATGTCATAGGGTGATTAGAAGTCTTCTTAGTTCATTATCTGCTCCTACCACGAATCTTCCATTTCATAGTAGTTGATTATATGCCTAACAATAAAGGGAATTAGTGAGTGTGCCCTTTTGTAACTTGGAAATCAATTGCTGTAGTTATGGGTCTTATTGCCAAGTTGCTTGCATGGATTAATAAAGATTTAAGGAGATAGAAGAAATAACATATGACATTGCATATTATGACTATGCATCCTTGAAAGAACATCAATTGCCATATTATTCTTGCCTTCCTTATAAGAATTTCATAATCAAAACAAATGAATTTGGCTAGCCAAGTTTGTTGGTTGACAATTGACAATTTTTGATCTAATAGATGTTTAAGGTTGCAATGATTAGTCTTGATCTTGAAATGTTTATCCTAAAGATAGTGCTTCTAAGTAGTGTCTACAAAAATAATAGTCAATAACTCCTTCTCATAGATTGATAAAGATAAGTGTTTAAGAGAGAATGCCTTGCTTATAAAAGCTATAGGGTGATCCTCTTGTATTAACACAACTCCAATTCCCACTCTTAATGTATTAGTCTCAATCACAAATTCCTTTACTGAACTCTAGTAAAATCAACACTAATGTAATATACATGGCTTTCTTTAAGCTTTTAAAGGCCATAATAGCTATATCAATCCATGAGAAAGAATCCTTCTTAAGCAATTGTATAAGAGGTTTGTTGATGGATCTATATCTATGTATAAGCATGTGATAATAACTTGTTAGCCCTAAAAAACCTCTCAACTACTTTAATGTGGTTGGATAAAGGCCATTTAGTTATGATAATCATCTTTTTTGGATCAATGGTGACTCCTTTTGTTTGATATGATACACCTTAGGTATTTTACTTATTGCACTACAAAGGAACACTTAAATGGCTTGGTATGCAAGGAAATTTCCCTTAACAATTGTAATGCAAGTAACAATTATATGTAAGGAAGTTTCCTATAGTCAACACAAAACCTCCAAGTATTATCCTTTTTTTTTTTTTTTTATTTTTTTCAACTAACACCAAATGTGTTGCAAAGGGACTGAAACTAGGTTGTATAATGATTAATAACAACATTTACCATATGAGCTTCTTTATGACATCCTTTTGGATTACAAGGTCTTTGTAAGGCTTGGTGCTAATGGGTTGAGTTTTAGGTATCAAGGGAATTTTATGACCCTATAATTTATACAGGGGAAGATCAGTAGACTCCATAAAAATATTAGAGAATTGAAACAACAAGGTGTTGATTGTTAGAATATGAGTACTTGGTACTAAAGAAGATCCTATAAAAGATGTAACAACATCTATCTTCCAATGCAAAATACAAAGTTGAATAACTACTTATTGATGATGCTATTTTAAGGTTTTTAGCATAAACTTGTGACTACTTTACTTGATAATAGGTCCCAAAGATCCTCTCAATACATGCTTCTTCCCCTTAGATTGAAATTTCATTTTAAGTTCACCATAATTCCAATTGATATTACTTAGAGTTTTGAGCCATTAGATGCAAAGGGCCATATCACGACTTCCCAAAAGAAGGATATAGACATCTACTGTGGCAATGTCACCTTGTAACTTCCATTGAAAACCCCTATAAATGTGAAGACAAGGGATAATGTTGCCATTAACCACCTTAACCTTTAAGTTTCCAGTAGCTTTTAACTTACACCCAAACTTATTAGCTAATTCTCCATTCAAGAAATTATGGGTATAACCTCAATCTATCAGCACATGTATAGGTTTAGGTCCCACATAACATGTCACCCTCATGGTTTTAAAGTCATGATTCCTTATACCAACTTGACCCACTGAGGTTTGGCTCTGATACCACCTGATAAGGGATTGAACCCTAACTCCACCACGAAAGGTAGCTCATGATGTGTCCCATATTAGTTCCTGAGGGGGACTTTAGGCTGTTTATAAGGGTTGGGTTAAACCTCCACTCTTGAGCTAACTTTCGTGGTGGAGGTAGGGTTCAATCTCTTATCGAGTGGTATCAGAGCCAAATCTTAGTGGGTCGAGTAGGTGCATGTACAAAGGTTCCCTGCCACCATGCCAATTGCCGACTGAGGCAACATGTGGATGTGCAGTTTAAAGGGGTTGGGCATGATGTATCCCACATCGGTTCCTAAGGGGGACTTTAGGCTATTTATAAGGGTTGGGTCAAACCTCTACTCTTGAGCTAACTTTTGTGGTGGAGTTAGAGTTCAATCCCTTATTAGGTGGTATCAGAGCTAAATCTCAGTGGGTCGAGTGGGTGCATGTACAAAGGTTCCCACCATTGTGCTGATCGCCGACTGAGGCAGCACGTGGACATGCAGTTTAAAGGGGTCGGGCATGATGTGTCCTACATCGGTTCCTAAGGGGGTCTTTGGGGTTGTTTATAAGGGTTGGGTCAAACCTCCACTCTTGAGCTAATTTTCGTGGTGTAGTTAGTGTTCAATCCCTTATTAGGTGGTATCAGAGCCAAACCTCAGTGGGTCGAGTGGGTGCATGTACAAAGGTTCCTTGCTACCATGTCGATCGCCAACTGAGGTAACACATGGATGTGCAGTTTAAAGGGGTTGGGTATGATGTGTCCCACATTGGTTTCTGAGGGGGTCTTTGGGCTGTTTATAAGGGTTGGGTCAAATCTTTACTATTGAGCTAGCTTTCGTGGTGGAGTTATGGTTCAATCTCTTATCAGGTGGTATCAGAGCCAAACCTCAGTGAGTCGAGTGGGTACATGTACAAAGGTTCCCTACCATTGTGCCAATCGCCAATTGAGTCAGCACGTGGACGTGCAGTTTAAAGGGGTCGGGCATGATGTGTCCCACATTGGTTCCTGCGGGGATCTTTGGGCTATTTATAAGGGTTGGGTCAAACCTCCACTCTTGAGCTAACTTTCGTGTTAGAGTTAGGGTTCAATCTCTTATCAGGTGGTATTAGAGCCAAATCTCAGTGGGTCGAGTGGGCGCATGTACAAAGTTTCCCTGCCATCGTGCCGATCACTGACTGAGGCAATACGTGAACGTGCAGTTTAAAGGGGTTGGGCATGATGTATTCCACATCGGTTCTTGAGAGGGTCTTTGAGCTATTTATAAGGGTTGAGTCAAACCTCCACTCTTGAGTCAGCTTTCGTGGTGGAGTTAGGGTTCAATCCCTTATTAGGTGGAATCAGAGCCAAACCTCAATGGGTGGAGTGGGTGTATGTACAAAGGTTTGCTGCCATCGTGCCGATCACTGATTAAGGCAGCACGTGGACATGCAGTTTAAAGGGGTCGGGCATGATGTATCCCATATCGGTTCCTGAGGGGCTTTTTAGGCTGTTGATAAAGGTTGGCTCAAACCTCCACTCTTGAACTAGCTTTCATGGTGGAATTAGAGTTCAATCTCTTATCACAAAGAGACATCGAAGAAAAAGGTGAAGGTAAGGATGACAACTTAAAGAAGGAGAAACCAAAAATGGTAGCTATTCTTTGATTATGATAGAAACTAAAATAAAAGGGTTAGGAACTATTAATGTCCAAAACACATCACATCTTAAATTAAAACTCTTTTTTAATGTTTTCTTAGTTTAATATTTTTTGTTAATAATTTTTTTTTTAACCATAAACTACTACCGAAAGTATATTAAACTATTAGCTTATATTGTAGTATATAAAATTGCTAAAAACTATTACAACACAATATCTTGCTTATTTGCACAATATATGCAATGCTTTCATAATTGTCATTTATATGCCTAATGATTAATAAATAAAGCAACTAATGTCTGCTTAAAATTTTTTATGATAATAATTATTAATCACTGTAATATAAACTATCATTTAAAATAAATACATAACATGGTTTTAAAAACTGAGGCATAAAATGCTTATTGTAACTAAAGATGTAAATTTTTTTACATAATGATTTAAATCACTACAAGATAACCTAAAATCAACAGTTTAAACCTAAGGCACAAAATCATTTTGGTGTAGTGTGGTGGCCTAGACGGTATTGGTACTTCCTATAAAGCTAAAGCATAAGTTGGGGCATTAAATAATTAATGGTTTTGCTAAGATGATTAAAAAGTCTGAAAGAGGTGTAGATAATAATCATAAAGAAAATATTTCGTGTCTTTCATGAATCAACATCTTTATATTGGTATATCTAAGGAAAGGAAAATGACACTCAAAGCGATTTGATGAAAAACTTTGATTGTTAAAATTTAGGAATGTTAAATTGAATATACCCACCTTTATAATTGTCTCAAGGATCTATGAAAGCTAAAAGGAGAGTTACGTATTGTAGACTTAAGGAATTAATACTTCATTATCAAATTTTCCTACATTGAGGATTACATTACTACTCTTTGTGGTGGATCATAGGTAATTTTAGGGCATTATCTTATGACACAAGAATGGGCTCCCCACTTTTGCCCTTCAGAAACTATTATCAACTCAATAATTTTATAGGCTCAACTCTTAAAGATGCCTATAAAGTATTATAATACTAATATTCTCCATACTATTAAAGGTCTGATTGGTAGGACAGTGAAAGTGGATGCCTCCACGTTGGTAAGTTTAAAAGGGAATTTACCTCTTTTTGTGTTTATATTGATTTTAATAAACCTTTGTTATCAAAGTTGTAAATTGAAGATTTTCTCTCATGGTGGAATATGAAGGTCTTTTGAGATTTGTTTGAATATAGGTAAACAAGCCATAGTAAAGAAGAGTCTTCCAAAATCACTAAGCTTGTGAATACTAAGGTACATGTTGAGTAAGAGGTTTAGCAATGTCAATAAAGCATGGCCATTGCAGTTTCTCAAGTTGATACCTTTGGTTCTTGGATGCACATGCAAAAGTGTGGTTAAAAACCTACTCAAAAAGGGTTAATGAACAAGCATGTAAGCAAGAAAACAAATCCAAATTAGATTTGGGGGCTTAGTTGATGAAGATAATATCATTATTGAGCAAAGAATAATGCTAATCCTCCTAACTATGGAGTTTTAAAATGTACCAACTTACATGAATTATGATTGACATGGACAATAATCTTTTCATTTTTGTTTATCACAAAAAAAAAGAGAAAAAAACTCTACAGTTTTATACACTTATTAACTTTTTAACAATAAGAAAAATAAAAAATCAGAAGAAGAAATGTTTCATCTCATCTCCTTTTCCTTAATTCTTCATCTACATCAAAAAAAATTAATTTTGAGCTTAGTCCATTTAAAGGTTAATACATTTAAAAAAAAAAAAAATCTTGTTGGCTTGCTTTTCGTGATTGAAAAAAAATTAGGCAAACAAATTGTAAGATTTTATTTCACTTTAAAAGTTTAGCATATACAATTTATTCATTATTATTCAATTTAACATACATTTTTATTGTTTTTCTTTAGATTCATGGTTTTTAATTTTCTTTTTTTCTTGCTATTCTTTATCTAAATATAAATTAAATCAATGAAAAAAAAAAGTGAAAATCATAATATTTGAGGAAACTTTCCACCTTAAGTTGATCAAAAGGGTTGACATCAACAATAATTTTCAAATTCTTCCATATATTATCACACCACATCATTTTGATGCATAAACATACAAGATAAAATATACACACAAGATAAGATTCAAGAGAGAGCATGTTGCTTGAAAACAAGGGAATGTATATCTTGTAGTGATTGATGAAGTGCCTGTAGCTGCACCCTATCCAAAGCCCATATTAACCAAACATAACCAGAATAACTAATTAGGTCAACCTTATAAAGGCATGTGAATTGAAATTTTTTGATTACAATAACAACCTTCTCTTTTTTGATTCTTAACTTTAGAACAATCATAATGCAAGGTTTATACTATGATATAAAGTCATTAAGTATACAGGTAAGCCTTTCCTTATCCGCACCTCTCATATTTTAGACTAAGATATTCATTAAAAGTCAAGTAAGATGGTTGGACTTTCATCCTCTAAATGAGAAGGAGGATTCAAAGTATGCACTGAATTATTAATATCCAAACTAGCACTTTTCTTATGCAAAACCATTAGTATTAGGAAAAGCAATAATAAAAGGAGAGTAAAGATGAGTTTTGTTATATTTTGTACTTTTACTTAGTTTTAATTTCTTACCCATTAGTCCAATTAAGGAAGTTACCTTTAGGTTAGGTGGTTTTAGTTGTTAGGAAAACTAATTCCAAGGGGCTATATACTTGGGCTTAAGAAAAGCTTTGGTAAATGGGGCTACTAGGTTTGGGAATATAGGGGAAGGCTTATTACTTAAAGAGGAAGAGATTAAAGCATTTGCTTATCTAATGCACCTATCTATTGTCAACTTCATAGCTAGAGATTTCACCTTATTTTTAATGGTCTAATCCCCCACAGAGGCTAGATTCTATGCATTCACAACTAATTTGAAATTTTAATTGTATTGCCTTATCTAGTGGGCAATCAAGTCCCCATAATTTGCTCAAAGATATTACTAATCTTTTTGATTAAGGAGTCCCAAAATTTATAGTTCACATAAATTACAGTTTATGACATGTAAATTAAAATTCCCTCTTTATTTCATTATCTTTGTCTTTACTTGTTCCTCTATCTCTCTCTCTCTCTCTATTTGTCCTTCCCCTCTTCCCATGGCCTTCATTCGAGTTAGCATAAGAGCAGTTGATCTCCTTAAGGCCAATGACCGTGTCTTTCAACCCTTCCCATCTAAAACATTAAAGAGCACTTTTAAGCCATCAGGCTTATTGGGTGACCCACCTTTTCATAAGATGATCTCATAAAGAAATGAGATAAACTATTATGGATTTTTATGTGGTTTATTTGCAAGAGTCAAAATTTTAATATTAGAATCAATAAGAATCTAGTTTTATTTTCACATATCACAAAAAGCATTCATTAATAATAATTATGACATTAGTGGCTAATTATGATTTAAAGTCATACTAAATATATGTGAAAATCACTTTTTTAAATAGAATTGTTGAAGAAAAGATTTATATGGATCAACTTAAAAGTTTTTTTTTTTTTCTCATGAAAGGTAAGTATTAAATGGTATGTAGACTAAATAAGCTATTATATGGCATGAGGCAAGTTTCTTTATAATGAAATATTAAGTTTAATGATATTATGACATCTTTTAGATTTGAGAAAAAACATTGTTAATTGGTATATATATCAAAAGATTAGTAAGAGTATGTTTGTTCCCTAGTTTTGTATGGTGCTTGTTGCTAATGTTTCTAGTATATACCATAAGATTAAAGATTTTTTCTGAAAAAATTTTATAATAAAAGATATAAAATAACTTATGTGATAGAAATAAAAATATTATATGATAGATCACAATGAATGAGGATTGTTTCAAAATAGCTAAATTAAAAAATTTTAGAGAAATTTAATATGAATAAGTGTTTGCTTGGAGTTATTTTATAAAAAGGTAACAAATTTAATCTCATACAATGTTACAAGTAAGATGTGGAATGTAAGAAAATAGAATCAACTATTTGGCTATGTTGTTGTTAGTTTAGTGTATTTACAAAATTAATTAGATTGAATATGTGTTTTACAGTCTAAATGTTAGGCAAAATGGATCTACAAATCTTAGATGTAATTAGATATTCAAATTCAAACTTTGCTAGATGTATTGATAGCAAAAATTTTACATTTACTTATTTGTTATTCTTAAAAAAGTGAACAATTTTGTCATGAAAGTGTATCAAATTTAATAAAAGTTGAGGTATTTTGTCATTAAGTAGAATGTTTAAAAATAAAAAATATTTATAAAGTATTATATCAATATGAAAGTTTACAACCAATATTATGTGAACACATTCTTAAAATGACTTTTAGTTGTATTAATGATAATTAATAATATATCATGTAATGCACTTTGAGTTCACTGGTGTATTTTTGACATACATTATTTATCTCTTATATTGTGTGCTTATTATTATTTTAAAATTATTAAAAAAATCTCTATGAGATATTATTGTAAATCATTATAAGATTATGTATATTTTATTAATTTTGTATAGTAAATTATTGATATTATAATATATGAAATAAAATATTTTAAATAAATAAAATATAATTATAATAATTCATATTATTTAGTTTATCATATTATAATATTATAATAAAATTTCAAGTGATTATTATTTGTTATTTATGTATAATAATTAATATAATATATTTTAATTAGGTGAATTTAAAAAATATTAGAATTTTTAAATTATAAATATTAGAATATTTATAAATAATATTTTTATTAAAAATTTAATATAATGTTATTCAATTACTAAAAAAAATTATGTATATTGTTATATTATTAAAAATTATATTATAATAAAATGTAAAAATAGAGAAATAATTATTAAAATAAAATGAATTTTTTAAATGTATTAATAATTTTTATTTTTATAAATTTAAATATATTATTTATATAAAATTATTTAGTTTTAAAATTTTAAAAGTTAATATTTTTTATTAATATTCTTTTTAAGAAATTTATCAGGATTAAAACTCTTTTAAGATATATGATTTTTTTTTTTTAACCTGAAGCGTTAAGGAGTTTGAGCAACAAGTGTACAGGGCAGCAAATTAGTCGGCTCCCTCCATCGGCTCCCTTTTGGAAGATTAACGTAGAAGGCTGCGCGAAGGGAGGCCCGAGCTTGGCTGGATTTTTTGGTGTTGGGAGAGATGGATGCAGACGATAGATGTTTGGATTCTCGAGGAGCCGTGGCTTCTCTCTGTTAATTGGAGTTGAGTTGAGGGCTATTCTGGTTGTATTCCAGACAACAAGGGATAGAAGTCCACAGAACGTCATTGTGAAAACAAATTCGATGCTTGCCCCCTAAAAAATTACAAGCTCTGGTTGAGAACATGACACATACAGACCAATCTTCTTCTCAAACTTCTTTGAAATTGCAGGTTACAGCATACCTTGCGAGAAGAAAATTCCTGTGCTGAGTTTTTGGCCGACCTTGGGGCTCAGAATGGTTCCCTCTGGAGATTTGGGAGACCCCCATCAGAGATGTCATCCTCACTACAAGTTTATATGCCTGGCATCGGAGTCCCTCATGGTGGCTTACGAATTTCCTTTAGTACAGCTTTCTTCGATATTTTTCTAGTTTAATTTCTATTTGTCATTTAAAATAAGAAAAAACCAATTGTCCTCTGATGAGTAAAAAATTATAAGAAACTCACTTAACCATTAGAAAATGAAATTAAATTTTGTGCGCATATATACACATTTCTTGGGCTAAAATGCTTCTAATTTTACGCTCTACTCATATATAATGTATAATGTGAACTAAGATTACTGCCATTCTCTTTAGGGTAATTTTTTGCAGACCGAAATATCATAAATTGTCAGCAGAATTTACTATGAATTTTCAAATCTAAGTTTCAAAAATTTTATATGGATACGTGGCACATTATTTTGGCCAAGTTAATTGAGCAAAAACCGTCATGTCTTTATGGCAAGTTCATGTTAACCGAGTAAAAACACAACATACGAATTAAATACAAAACAAGCCACAGACCTCATTCATTCTACAGCATCCTACATTCTATAAGTAATCTCAACCCAAAAATAGTATATTGCATAGGTGAATTACACTATTATGCCAGCATTTGGGCACTACAAGCTTTGATCGAAGCATCCTAAGGTCCTTCACGTCACTCTCCAGTAGAAGACATTATTACACAGACGAAGGTTGCAATGAGCAAATCATTCCCTCCAAAGCAGCCATGAAAAAAATCAAAACCAGAATATCTGCAGCTGCTCCTGTAACACGATAACCTCATTTATTAAATGAGTTTCTTAGTATGCTATAAAAGTGAGTTTAGGGGAAGAACGGACACAATCAAATGTGGAGAAGACCGAGCGACTTGCTACTCGCACTTGATGGAGCGGTAAATGTGACGGACAAAGAACAGGGAAGCACGGAATCCGATGGTCCCAAGCATGAGGAAGAAACCATAGCATATGCAAGCCATGTATCCAAAGAAAAATGAGGTCTGCATGAAACCTGACATATCTGATCTTGCATGGTAGTAATACAAGCAATAGCCATAAATAAACAAGCCAGTTGATCCACCACAGAGGAAAGACCTGACAATAAGCCGAACAAAGTACATTAATGGATCAAACAAGAAATTGATTAATGTAAAAGGAAAAAACAAAAAATGTGTTACGAAGAAAATGCAAATAGTTTTCATAGCTTGACAGGATTGGATGCTCCGTTTATCTGCATTGGGGTTGATGTTCTCACAGGAAACCTTTCCCTCAAAGATATGTCCTACCTTAATTTATTTTTCCTGGGATGCCTTTTCTACTTAATGTTCAAACTATATTCATAGGAATTACTCAAATGAAATCCTAAGAAAACTGAAAAATAGAAAAAACTTGGGAAGAGTGGACACAGAGCTAAAAGTTCATTGACTTGACAAATCAGTTCTTCATGCTATACCTGCAATCATTGATTGTTTACTAGTAATTGCATGACCTAATTTTTGTCAATCCCATGATCTTCCCCACAGAAGTAACACGTTTATGAGAGAGAGTGAGAGAGAGAAGGGAGGGAGAGAGCAAGAGATAGCGTGTGTAAAAAATCCGGAGAAAAAAAAGTCCAAACTTTTTATCCAAAATGGCCACCAGATTTAATCAAAACAAAAAAAAAAGTAAAATTGTAAAAGATGTCCTAATAACATATTTCACCCAACCATGTATCAGCATTAGCATGGAATAAATGGAATGTATAAAAAACCTGTCAATGATTATTGTCACAATAGGTATCATAAAATTAACATTGGAAAAGAATCTCAGAGAGATCATATTGGTGATGTGAAAATCGGATGTTAGCTACAATTTCACGAAAATTTAGATGGAATCTCCACCAAAGGGAAACAAGATAGAGGTCAACGTGACAAGATTTGACAAGTTAACCCCAAAAGACTTCTTAACTAATAACACTATAACTAAAAACTAAATGTTCGATACCAACCATTTCATTAGAGTCTAGAACAGAATGATGAGAGGGAAAAAAAAATATCAAATAGAGGCCTAACTGAGTTACAAGTTGAGTTGGTACAACCACCTAGTAAAATGATGAGGATGAAAGTACCAAAAGAAGAGCCAGACATACCTCCACCACCATTCATGGTCTTCAGCCGCAAGTTGAAAGTATGTCAGGGCTACTGTTATAAAAGCAGTGACAATCAAGAGAATGATGAAGACTATGAACAGAATGCTGTATATGGTGTAAATCCTGTGACCCCACACACTTGCAAATATGTAATAAAGTTCTATGTAGATTGCACTGAAAGGCAAGAACCCGGCCATTGCCATCTGAGGAAGTGTTCTCCTATACCAGGGCAATTGAGGAATCTCTCTAGGATATTTTGTGGTGCGACAAGGAGCCTGAAACTCAGCCTTACTATTCTTGCCGGCAATCCCACCCAAAACTAGCAGTGGTGCCGTCACCAAAGTCCAAATAAGAAAAATGACAACAATGGTTCCAAATGGCAATGCGGCAGTAGCACTATAGGCAATTGCAACAGTATTAAGAAAGCAGAAAGTGAGAAACAGAGGCCCGCAAAACAAGCCTCCAGTGAATAACAGATTTCTGACCTGTCAAGCAAGAAATTAGAAACTGCTAAGCTATGTATTTCTCCAAAGCATAATAGTCTCATATTTATATTCATCAAAAAATAGGCACACACCACAGATTGCACCAATGCTGTTGAAAATAGAAGCATAACAGTCAGATTCACAAAAATGATTGGTTATTGCTTTTAACAATGTCAAAACAGATTGTCATAATACTAGAGGCCATCTATTATTGACACCTCATCCATGTAAGGTAAATCTACTGATCTCCAAGCTGAGTCCTTAGTTCAGCACAACAAATTTATAATACGGGAATGACATTCTGAAGCACTGAACTGATCTTAAAATCTTTAGAAGTTGTCAGACCCAAAAAATAAAAAAAAAATCTTTAGGAGTCCTTACCAACAAGACCAATTATTACACAAGAGAAAATATACCTTGAAAAAACATTTTTGCCATATAAACCAACGCATGCATGCAGACACAAACAGCACCAAGACACAGATGAATACACATGCACATAGACGTTAAACACAGTATTCTCTATTTCAATCTTAAAGGTAATTTATTGTACAGTTTCCTGAAGGCTAACTATTTTGTATCACTCCACAGAAATACTCATTTTTACTGCATTCATCATTATGAAATTTTTAAAGCATTATACTTAGAGATAAGCACATTCTAAAGTATGCTGGCAATTTGCATTGATCACAACTAGTGCACAAGATAAAACATAAAAGAGGCATTAAATAAAATCTATGTTAATTTACCCAGTTTGATCCTTCAAGTTGGCAATAGAAAGAGGCTGCAGTGTAACCAGCAATCCCAGAAGTAAGAGCATATATGACAACCAGTGCAGTGAAAAGAGCTCCCCGGTTATAAGGATAAAATACACCAACAAGGGCAAGGAGGAAAATAAAAATTGTACTGAAATGCAAGAACACAAATAAAAGTTAGTGCTTAACAGTTGAAGATAACCAGCCCACAAAATTGAGTGAAACCCCAAAAGCATCTCTTGCAATGCAAACTTACAGAGCAAACAGCTGGGTACCAGAGCCAAGTGCTGCTGCAAGCAATGATTTGAACTTTGGATATCTAAATACGTCACCATGGATGTACTTCCACCCAGTCTCCTCTTGGTCATCAGCTGTATCCTCATCATGAGAATACCTGTTATAAAATGGTCCATGAGCTCACAAAATAAATCAAAAGAGGGAGAGAGAGAGGCCATGAAAGAAGGCATAATATCTGAAGAATAAGCCACGGGCATGTCATCAAGTGCAAGAAGGAATAATATTTCAAGGATAAGTCATTGATATGTTCTTACTTGACAAAATCATTCTTAAGGACTCGCATGAGAATTGTGGCAAGAAAACCAGTTAAAAGGAGAACTGTCACACATGAGTTAATAATTGAGAACCAATGGATCTCCAAGTGATGTGGCAGTGAAGAAGAATGTGAATACTTCTCCATCCTTTTCTCAAAGGGAATGTCTGTTTCCTTCCATTTCACTGTATACATGAATTCTACATCAACTTCTTTATCTTCAGTCAGGTCCACGACAGCATTCGGATCAGATTGTGCGGTGATTTCAATGACTCGATCCTTATTGTAAAAAATATTGAAGTGAAGATGCTTAAACAGGTAGTATCTGTACTCGCTAGGGTCTGCTTTGCCTTCTTTATCAACTTTTCCCAAAAAACCCCAAATGGGCAGGTCATCATAATACATTTGGAAGTAGTAGTCCTTTGAAACTGCATTGCGGAACTGAGCAACCTCTTCCTTTGTCAGCTTCTTTTTGCAAGCAATTTCCGATTCCTTTTCATTTAAAAAGTCCAGTTTGTATGGGGCAGTGACCAATCGATCACCATTTAGCACTTCACCAAGGGCTTCCTTCTTTTCCTTTTTAGGACCTGCAACAAGCATGCTCCATAAATGTTCACATTAGAGCCTAAGCATTTAGATCAAGGATGATGTGAATTGATTCAAACCTGATGAGCAGAAAGGAAGGTCAAAATAGCGATATGTTTCACTGTCATAAAGAAAGGAAGAAAAAGGAAAAATAAATGATCAGCCTATTATGATTTCGAAGGGGAACAGGGAAAAATAGATCATCCAGCATCAAATCTCAAATCAAAACACCTGAAAATTTACGAATCCCCAATATAAAAATATTCCATTATCCCGTAATCATCCAATCAACTACAACTGATTCATTCCTCCAAGAGCATACCAATCCAGAATAAAATACACATGTCATCCCACAAATCAATAAGTACTAATCTAAAAGAAGAATAAGGATCTGAGGTTCAAGTCCCCTAATTACCTAATTTATTCTGGTGTTAAGAAACTGCGAGGAAAATGATCCATTCCAGCATTACCAAGACAATGCCTTTGTTTCTGGTTTTGCAACAACAATTGCATTCCTTGTTCCCAAAATGACCATATTTCCAAAAATATCTAAACTAAAGTAACAGTAATTTACACAATCTAAAGCAAGTGTGAGAGTGCGAAAAGGAACATCAGATCCAGTTAGCCAATAGCTTAGATCCAACTCTAAACACACTCATTTACAATTCAATAAGTTACACAAAAAAAAAAAAAAGCCATCTGATTTCAAGGTCCCAAAAAAAAAAAAAAAACCAGATACAGAAAAAAAACCCCAAACATGACAGAGCAGAAACGAACCAAAAAGCACAAAAATTTCAAGACCCCAGAAGAATTTCAAATCTGGGGAAAATGAGGAGTAATTATACCTGGGATTGTGGAAAGGTCCAACCTTATTGGCATAGAGAGGAACATCCTCGCCTGCTTTGAAGCGGTGATCGGATGCATCCGATCTCACCTGCCCCACAACAACGCAGAGCACCAGCACCGCCACCGCCCAATACGCCATTAGCCTCTCCTTCTCCGTAACCCCAATAAATCACAAAACGAAGACACACAGATAAAAGTAACGCCAGAGAGAGAAATGACAGAGATCAGAGGTATTAGTGTAAACTGTGTCTTTTCGTGGGAGGGAGGTCGATTTTCTCAAAGGCTTTAAGGGTCAAACGCTCAAAACGCTGCGTTTTGGACCTCTTTTTTTTTTTTTTTTTTTCTTAACTTTATTCATTCATGTAACCTGGGAATATCTTAATCAATAAGAAAATAAACAAAAGACAAGACAATCTTTGTGCCAAAAGACCTCTTCAATATTCACCAAATCTATTTTTGTCGGGGCGTGAGCTGCCACGTTTGCTTGCTTTCTTACTTGTTAAACGGCCAGACAATTAAAGCTAGGAACTCAAAGCTTTTGTTTTTTCTTTTTTGTCTGAAAAAGAAAGATGTATTTTTTTTATTATTATATTTATGAACTGAAATTAAATTTTGTTCACTTATTTTAAATATCTCATTCAATTCATTTTAAGATCTTCCCAACTTGCTAAATTAAGAACCAAATCCCCCACACTGTATGGAAACACCATTGCCCAGAGGGTAATCAAGGTCAGGTAGCTTGTCGTTCTATCTCAAATTTTCATAATGTATATATATATATATATATATATATATATATATAAAATGAAACCACAAGGTATATTTAGATTTTAATTTCTACGACGAGTTCTCAAAACTTTAGCCACGTTATAGCTATGGGACTTGAAAGATCTTACTATTGACCAAAGTTCCTGATTCACCTTGGATTTGCTCTTTGATCTGCTTCTGCCTACCAATTAAAGATAACTGCTTACAAAGATTCGGGGGGTGAGAAATTTTTTTTTATATGAAACAAAATCACAAGGGATAATTGTCATTAAATATATTGATTGTTCTATTAATTTCTTTTAGCAATAAACAAGATGAAGAGTAATGGTAAATCAAGGGATGTAATTTAAATTATCCTATTTGCTCCACTCCACCCAAATTAAATTGAAATAACTAAACGAAAGGATTAGATACACTTTCTTTTTTCTTTTTTTTTTTTTGAAAAAAAGGAAAAAACACTCAAAATAACAAACTTTACAATTTGTGTAGGAAAAATGGTGTTGAGAATTAATTTGATTTAAATATTTAATTCAAAAAATCTAAATTTCATGTTTGATCGAAAAATTAAATTTGACTTTTAATAAAAAAATTATATATAAATAGTTATTTATTCATAAGTTAAATTTTTTTTAAATATTTTTTTATTTTGTAAAATTTAAAATAAATATTATTTTATAAACAAATATAATAAAATCTCTTAATTTTGATATAGGATATATGATATGATGTAATTAAAGTTGCCACTTAGAACAATCACATAATGTATAGTTTCAGTGGGAAAAGAGCTCGGTTATTTGGACAAGAAGTTGGGTTGGTTGAATAATTAAGTTCCAATAATAACATATTTTAGTGTATGAAGACAGTAATTTTTCATAGCAATAAGCTTCCAGTGCACTTCATGCACTTGAATTTCGTCATTCAAAAACAAGATCGTGTATTTATAATAAGATTTGGTTCGTAGCATTTTGCTACCAAGTCAGTAATGACATATAATGAAAGTAGAGTTTTCATCCATTCTACATGCTTGGCGTAAGAATGACAATGGGTTTGAGAAATAGAGTGCATGCATAGAGTGTTATTCTAATCCCCATTTACGGTATGAAAAGGGTTCATATTCTCGCCTATGATTCTTAAAAGATATAAAAGATAAAATTCAGTTTGAGTTTGCTCAAGCATTTTACCTTCTAGGAAGAAATTTGTAAGGAGATGAAGAAGAGTGAGTTTGAGTTTGTAAGTGTGGGTGGGTAAGATGGGAGATGTGGGTGGGTAGGTGGTTTAGGGTTTTTGTAAATGATATATTAATTTTCTAAATTGTCCCTCCACAAAAAGTGTTACATAATTGCATGAAAGGTAAAAATCAGTTTCAGGATTGTCAGTAAGAACAAGATGGGATTGGGATTGTTAATTTGGGTGAGATTTCTTTATATATATATATATATATATATATATATATTTTATGAACTTTAAGCTTTTATACTAAAATTGATATAGCATTTCAGTGATAACTTTTTTTTTTTTTTTTTCAATTAGTCTTCCTGAGTAATTAATTTGAACATAGAGTTGCTAAAATAGTTGAGACTTTTTAGGGACAAATTGACATGATAACTCTTACATATTAAATCTAGATATCCAGTTCAGCAGAGCCTCTTCAAATAAGCGAAATTAAGTGGAGAATCGACTCCAAGAATGATTGATCAAATAAAAAATTCGAGAGAAAGAGAGAGGGGATACAGAGATTAAAAAGAAAAAGAAAAAGAAAAAAACTGAGAGAGAATAAGAAATTGAGAGTGTCTGGGTTAACTTAAAAATTGTTTTACACGTCACTTGATGGTTCCCATTCATATTCCAACCTATATACATGTTGTAACCACCTAAAACCATGGAACAAACCAAAATTCATCAAATTGCAAATTCCCACTAAAGAAAAAAAACCAAAAAAAAAAAAAAGCCTAAATTTAAAATTTGCTAGCTAACTTTAATGGTTTTAATTATTGATCGAGCGTGATACGTTCTCTAAGCTCCATATGGGTTTTTCACTCTTTGTCTTGGGACCCTTTTGTCATCAACCACAAAGGCAAACTAGAATAAATCGTAACAAATAAGAGAACCGAAAAAGAATCAGTCTTTGCAGGGGATCTCAATTATAAGGAAACAAAAAGATGATCCATTATTTATTTATTTTGTATTATGCATGGAGCAATTATCACTTCTGTATATACAAAAGGTGGACCGAAGAGAATGGGACAAGCGATCAAGTGTTTTGAAAGGCTACGGTAAGTCAAGCAAGGGTGGTAAGTCATCCACAGTATTATTCTTGCCAACTCTTGCCTCTTACAGCATTATCTCTGGCCGCAATGCTTGCTGCATTATTGTAGCTTCTTTTGGTTGCATGAACTAGCATTTCTTCCTCAGGCTCCACATGAACAATGGCAGTCTTTGACTTAGCAGAATGCTGGATCCAAGTATAGAAATGTTCCGCCTCGTATCACCAGCAGCTTCGAGCAAGGTGATTCACTGAACTAGCAACTTTAGGGTTCCTAAGCGCTGGTTCAAAGTGTTGCGATTATAACACAGGAAATTGGGTGAGGGTTAGAATAAACCGAAAAGATTCGCAAAGGGTTACGTTTTTACCTATTGGCCATCAAATAACACTTGGCATTAGAAGGTATTTGAGTTTCAGCACTAGCCGAGGTGAATTATTATGACTATTATTTTTGCCATTTCCTGCAGCCTTTAGTACCCCAAACTCTGTATAACGGCTCTCGGGCCCCCCCCCCCCCCATTCGTCCACTCCTGGCAAGTGCATGCAAAAGCCACAACTACCTCTGCCGCCGCCACATCATGGCCAGCCGCAGCCACCACCGTCTCGTTTCCTTCGACACCTTCAACGTTCAAAGACGAGTTATTCTATTAGAATGATGGCAACATAATCGATTGGTTCACTCAAGAGGGCTATGCTGAAAGCAGGTCACAAGGAGAATTCTTCAAACATGGAGAGACACTTTATACATTCCCGTCATTGTTGAATTCCGATAGTGGATCTCTTTGCGTTTTATTTTTCTGATGTGAATCAGTTAGATCCTTATCCCTTGAAAATAATGGGCTGGTCCCCTACCAAAGGGGGGGGGGGAAATAACGACAAATGCATCTCATCATTTCCCTATCTATTGCAATAATGTTTCCCTGCCCCTAGGCTCATCACTGTTTGCGCCCCAACTCTTTCGTAAATGACCCCAGCGAATAAACAAACAAAAGCCTCTAGGCTGCCAGCTCTCCTCGTTGCAATGTGTTCTTCGTCTTTTAATTTTGTGGGGTTCTCAAAAGAAGAAAAAGCCAGTCCTTTTCCTTATGAACTATTTTTCTCCCTATTCTGGTTTCTTCAAAAATTCCTTCGGATGCTAAACGACAACAACCCCTTCTAACTGCCTTCTGCGGAAGTAGAAAGTAGAAACTCCTTCAATATCCAGCTACACTTATTTTTCGAATGTAACCAAAAAAAAATAAAATAAAATAAAACCTAGCTACCACGATACTACCAGCTACGTGAAATATGTCCTGAGGCATGTGTTAGTTAATTTAGATTAAAAATTTATTTAAATTATAATAAAAATGAGTTAAATTAAATTAAATTTAAATTTTATTATTTAAATAAATTTAAATGTGAATCGAGAGGAAGCATATAAGTCTTATTTGACAAGAGTCATCAAAGTTGCTAGAGAAGTTGAAGTCACTGCTTGCCATCCTTGAAAGCGCTACTCGTCATCGCCGGAGCAAAGCAGTCAACCACTATGTGCTGCCACAAAAAGTCACTGTTTTATTTTTCTCTCCTTTTATTTTCTCTATTTTAATCGTCCTTTCTCTAATTCATCTTTAATTATTTCTTTTTCTTTATTTTTCTCTCTATTCTATTTTTGATTTTTTTTTTTTACCTTTTCTTCTTTTTATCTTTGTCTTTTATCTCTCTACTTATGTCTTTTTATTTCTCATCAATATTTGTAACTCTAATCAATCTTTTTATATCTTTTTTTTTTTCTCTCTCTCTCTTTTATTTAGTCTCTTTCTTTTTATATCTCTTTCCTTAATTTATTTTTATTTATGTCATTATTCTTTTTTTGTTCTCTCTTTTTATCTTTCATCTCTCTCTCTCTCTCTCTCTCTCTTTCTCTCTTTTAATCTTATTTCTAACTTTATCTTTATATGTTGTTCCTCAGTCTCTCTTCCCTTTAATCTGTCTTCCAACTCTATTGCTTTGATATCCCACTCTCTTTTTTTACTTTTCTTTTTTATTTATATTTTTATTTTCCTCTCTCTTTAATTTTTTCGTTACTTTCCTGACTCCTCCTTTATTTTTTATTTCTAAATTCTATCTTTTATTCTCTTTCTTCATTTTTGTATTTTATCGCTTTCTCTTTTATTTCATTCTCTCTCTCTCTCTCTCTCTTATTTCTATATCTTTTTTTTTTTTTATGTCTTTTTCTTCTATCTCTCTCTAAGAGATGGAACACAAAGAAAATACACAAAAAAAAGGAGAGAAATATAAAAGAAAAATAAAAAAATTTGCTAAAAGAAAAGAAGAAGAAAGAATTGGAAACAGATAGAGAACGAGAGATGAAAGAGAAAGAATTAGCAAGAAAATGAGAAGAATGAAAAAGAAAAAATTTAACAGAGAGAACAAAAAAGAAAGAAAGAAAGAAAGAAAGTAAATAAAGAAAAAGAGTTAAACAAAAAAGGAGAAAAAGAATAAAAGAAAAAAAAATAAAAAAGAGAAAGAATGGAAGAAAAAGAAGAGAAGAGAGATAAAGAAAGGGAGTAATGCAACAACAATGGTTATTTTGACTATAGTGATTGTGACGATGGCGCGGACCAACAGGTAAAAAGCAATTAAAACAGTGACATAATTAAAGACGAAAAATAGAAAAAAAAAGGTTATATTTAAATTTTTATATAAAAGATAAAAAAAAAATAGACTAACTTCATGCTATGCGATTGTTTAATTCATAAAGGTACATGAAATAACATCAGCCAATAATCATAAAATAACGAATTTACAGTAATTTATTTAAGTAATTTATTAAACATAAAATATCATGAAATAATATTAATTTATTTATACCATTTTACATCATACCGTATGCCAGAAGCCTACTGTTCCTGTGTGCTTATTACCCAGTTTGGAATTCTCGTGATGATGAGGCTATCAAAGAGTGTCTGAAGCAGTCATTGTTGTCAGATATGACAAATACATAATTGACTGGCAGATTGTCTTGCCAGCCTTCCAACGTCAGGGGATGGCATTACGCCACCACTGAGCACAGCACACTTGGCCCTACCGCTACGAGTATAGGTGAAAATCATCATTTATGGAAGTGTAGGGGCAATCCTGGGGAGCTGGTTTTGGTGCTGCCATGTGAGATGAAAATACCATGTGGGTAACTGCTAACTAACATGATGATTAACTTTTGGAAACTAGCTTGGGGTTTGGAATATAAGAATTTTATTCTTGCATCAGATTCCACTTAAAGCCTTGCATCTGGTAACTCAGCGTTATAGTGGGGTTCGTCCTCTATTTGTGCTTCTTGATACTCAAAGCCTTTGTCAAAGACATTAGAGCCAAGAGCTAACAACATGTGCTACGCAAAGGAAATTCTTGTACAGATTTTCTTGTGAAAGTAAGCATCACTAGTGCTATAGGTGAGACACTACTTACACACATATAGGGAGAGAGGGAGGGGGAGAGAGAGGAGGTATGTTACAATAAAGGAGCCAAAGTTTTAAGCAACTTCAACCAGGGC
This sequence comes from Rhizophora apiculata, assembly GCA_037832385.1. NCBI lineage: Eukaryota > Viridiplantae > Streptophyta > Magnoliopsida > Malpighiales > Rhizophoraceae > Rhizophora > Rhizophora apiculata. The sequence goes on from CM075441.1 coordinate 654,002, forward strand.
CAACCCTACAGACTGCAGACAATAAGAGGAGATTCTGTATCACGAACAAAAATGAAAAAATGAAAAAAAGAAAAAAATGAAAATTCCCTTGCTTCAGGGAAGCAAGAATTTAAAATTGAAAATGGATTTCTGCATAAATGGTCATATATAAAATTTACTGGGCACGCCCAACAGGGAGACAGGAGGAACAAAAAACCGACAATTGGCTATGTAGTCCATTGCTTCGCTGCAATGAACGAATAATAAATCAAAAGCTTCATCTTCAATATAAACAGATGTGGTTGCCTGCCAGATCCATTGGCTTTTAGCTTGTGAGTAAAAATTACGAATAATGCCCCAAACCATGTAAAAATTCGAACAATGTATCTTCAATTCAAACCCTATCGACTCATCGGTAAGTCTTTGGCTTAAGAGAGCAGTGTCTCTGTCTTGCTGATCACAACCGTTGGTTCACCTCTTATAGGAGGTAAGTTGGAATGTACCCAATCCGGTGCGCTGCTGAGCCATAGTCCTTCACCAGTGTCTTTGTGCTTGAAATCGGGACCTCTCACATTTTTCTAAATACAGCACATGAAGATGCATAAGACCTGTAAAGCAATGAGCAGATGATTTGATATTCCACTGCATTACCTTGTTTTCTCTGTTGTCCCACCATTTTGCAGGGTTTTCCACCAAGTTCTTCCATGATTCATCCCCTAAATTCAACCATAATGGAGATGTTTCTTAGAAGACCGCGTAAAAATATAGATAGAGCAAGACAAAACAAATGATGTAATCAAGTTCTTATAAAATACAGTTAGAGGCCAAAAGAATAAGAATGTCAAACATTTGTTTGTTTTCCTTTTGACTTATTTAACAATATTTTTAAGGCCATTACTTTAAAGTATTCCGTTATTTAAAAAAACCTCGTCCAAGTTTTTTTTGTTTAAAATTATATCATCTTGGACGATGGCAAAACGATGCATCTAAGAATACAAGCACATAAACAAGGGCATCAAGAGCAGATTTGACCACACCTAAATACGTGACATACCTACATGATTGTATACGTGAGTTTGTGGCATGAAAAAAAATTACGGCTGTCCATGTAAAGTGTACAAGGCAGAGAAACACCAAAAAAAACAAAAAAAATGAAGAATATAAAGAGATAAACTTCAAAAACTCACACATATTAAATATGATCAAGGAATAAGTACGTGCAAGCCTAGCAGATAAAGCTGAAGACAAGATAAAGGATTCCTGAGAAACTCTTATATTGATTACTGTGTTTTAACTCCACCTACAAAGAACTTGATTGGGACTTTTCATTTACTACTTCCAAATATAAACAATGAAAGGCAGAACCAAACTCCCCACAATCATATTGCTACACTAAACTCTAATCTCAACCAAACAAAGTAACACCAAATATTGTCTTTACTTCATAAAACAAAAACTGGATAAGCAAAAACATCTATAACCCCTGGATCATGTAAAAGCATAGGTAAAAAGGAAGTCAAAACAAATTTGTCGTTCTTTATACTGGCACACATGAGATGCAGTGCCAGATATAAATCAACTTTCCTTTTATCCAAATTTTAGAAGCCAAGGAAAGAGGAAGAGCTGCCATGGTGCAACCCAATTTAACAAGAAGACCAAAGTAACCAAACTTCGCAAGTTTGCCAGGCACCAAAAAAAAAAAAACTCCTGTATAATTGAAAATAAATCAATAATATGGCTAAGAAAAAAATACCACACCTTATCATTCCTTCCCTTATTTAAAACCAGCCAGTGAAAAATGAGGGGGAAACTTGAAGCAGGACGTACAGTGTCATAAGAGACCTTTCTGGAGACCATTGGCTTCAACGTAGTTGTGATCTTTCACCAATGGTCTTCAGGCAGAGACAAACTGAGTGGGAAATCATGATCAAGAGTATTATTCTTCTACGTACTACAGATATGACACCCCTCGCACCCAAAAATGTGTATTTTATGGAAGATGAGGGATTTAGTATTTTAAAAATGTGGATGCTACACAGTAATCAATAGTGGGCACACAAGGATCTCCCACAGCTACAGACTTCTTGGTTTTCCTCCATCGACTATCCAGACAAGACAAAAAATTTGCTTTTCCCATCCACTATAAGAGCTGCAACTAAAATATAATGCTATTTACTACCTTCTAAGCATCGACTCATCCTCTGCAAACAGCAGCCACATTCTCTATAAATTTTATCCATACCGTGCTTGATCAACATCTTGCTATATTGAGATAAAGGCATGGATCCCATTGAATGTTTCCTATCTATGTATGTAATTGCAAACACATGCCTGAATTCACAGGCCAATTTGTACAGGGATCATAGAAATTCGAAAAAGGAGGGGTTGGGGGTGTGAATGTGATGGCCATGTATGGTAATTTGCACATATCAGGGACAAAGACATTGTTTATACCTCTCTGCTGCTTCCTTTGTGTCTGCTTATGATTTGGAATATCAAACTCCACTTTCTTGATCTTTGTCACAAGCCACTCTGGTGCACTATCAATCCAAAGGGAAAAGGCATTGTCTTTACGTTTAAAATCAGGGAATTTTGGATTTACCTGCTTGAATCAAAAAATAACAACGGATCCATCAATACTACTGCTAATATCATCAGTTCTATAAGATTTATATAAACTCTACACAACGTAAAATTATTACCAATCCATTGAGCTTACTATTACGGTAGTCCCACCACTCGTTTGGATTGTCAAGAAGTTCCCTCCAGGAATTCAAAAGAGAATCATGATTTTTCTTCATTCTAGCTGAAATACAATCACTCAGTATTGAACAATAGAATATCCAACCACATATTATGCACAAAAGCATTACTAACATTTATATTTGAAATAAGTAAATCATGGTATTTGCATGAAAATGTTTGAAAGATAAAACCAGAGGCATAATTACCACAAAAAGAACAGTGAATTTTTTTGGCAAAAATATATTTTTCCCAAACCACAATGAAATTGAAATCACAGATGTCTTGAGGTTTGAGCCTGCTAACATGCTTGAATGAAAAAGGAATATCAATCACTCAACATGAAGTTAACTCAGGTTCAAGGATATAGGACTGCACAGAACCCTTGTGGAACATGCACCAAGGTAATCTTGTAGGTTTCATACAAGCCACATCTTTGAAACCTTATTTTCCGATAAACATTGCCTTAAAACAAGTCCTTATCTGAATTCTCCAACCAAGTATCAGAATCCCCAATGAAACAGGTGGAAGTCCCTCAGCTCTGAAACTAAGATACCATTCCTCCTTAAAACATGTCTTAGTGATCTCACATTCATTAATGCAGCATTTTCCTATCCCTTGCAAGTGGCTCAAAGATTTAGAGCACTCAAAGTTGGTTTTTATAAGGTAGTGTTGGAGAGCAGTTTCAGTATTATTTACGTGAAGTGTGGGGTAGAAATAATAAATTCTGAGCTTTTAATAAATATTTATGAATAAATTCATAGTAGGGATGGATAACCTTTGGACGGTGTTGAGGCAGTTTAGATATGATGACAGATCATAATGGATGCATCTATCTCAATATGCCGGAGAAATTCTTATGGAATGGAATTTTAAAAGCACATAAAGTAAAAGGTTGAGAGACTTTCTTTCAATGTGTTTCCTTCGAAATGGGTGGAGGGTTTTTCTGTTTATTTTTGAAATTGGCATATTAGGTTTTGGATAACAGTTGGCCTATCCCTTCCACCCCAGAAGAAGACTCAAAAGTCTCTCTTGTCATTTCCCTAGTTTTGAATTGAGAATTGCTTGTTTTAAACCTCTTTTTCTGGTTTTGAAGCAGCTCCAATATTTGAAGGCTGAGTGATATTTAAATATGATTAAAAACTCTTCATGAGGTAGCTTTAATGTTGGAAAGAGGATTCAGACAATTCAATTAGAAGGAATTGTTTAAAGAAAGAACTCTTAATATTAAGTTAAGCCTTCCTGCATAAATGCATTGGGAGAAAAGGTTAAGACTTCCTGCATAAGCCATCACAAAGACAAAGACATCCTTAAAATAGCAATTTTAGCCAAGGTTATCATTTTGGGGAGAACACTTTGTGCAATAACATTTTGATGGAGAAAGGCAAGATCCAATGTACGCAATATGTGCAGCAGGGGAAGGGTCAGAATGTGATGAATTAACATTATCAATCAAACATTTTGAATAAGCATAGAGGAAAAACTGAACATGAAGTTATGAATGGAAATTTATAATGAAATTAGTAAAAATTAAAGTATTGGCTCAAGGGCATTGAGTGATTCTTGGTTTTCTATCTCTTTCTTCTTACACTTCTTCATCTTTTCCATGTAATCAACACAATTTGGCCTATAAAACACTCATCCTCCTTAACATCCTCTACAAGCCTTCAATTTATAAGTTTTCCCACTTCAAATCCAGAGGGAGTCAACATGCAGGAAAGCTGTTAATCCATCCTAGATCTGCTCCATACTATCCAAAAATTCTTCAAAAAAAAAAAAAAAAAAATGAAAGAGAGATGGCCCTGTTCCATTGGAAAAAGATTAAGAGCTTGATTTGTATATTTTGAAATACATAGACACCATATAATAGCATAGGGGTAGAAACACTAAAATATGAATTTACCAGAATCTGTTGAGGGAGGACTCTCTTCTTTATGTTGAGGTATATAGCTTATCTTCTTTTCGGTAGATCCCTGAACAAAATTGATAGTATGCACCATAACCTGATAAGAACAAACATTTAACATCAATATTGATAGTATGCACCATAACCTGATAAGAACAAACATTTAACATCAATATTGATAGTATGCACCATAACCTTTTGTTTTCCTCTCTCTGTTTTTTTTTTTTTTTTTTTTTTGATTTGTTGTTGTTTTTAACCAAAATATAAGTACCTAACGTCTAACTTGTGACTAATTTAGATGCATATCTACATGGAAATGTATAATGACCAACTCCTCAAGACACAAGCAGGTGTTAATAAATACAGAGAAAATATTATATGATTAGGTATCAGAAATCTAAATATTGGTGGTGAGTTCAAACAATGAGCATCTGCTATATTGAACAGCATCCGTTGCATCAGTTTTAGGCGTCAAAACTATTCTACATCCAACAAAAATCATAGATTGGTTGAGAACCATGGTAAATGAATTTCTTTTCAAGTTTTTCATCTTTATGGTCACCTCCTAAGATATCTAAAAATGTGAGAACAACAACAACAAAGCCTTAATAGTAAATTCAAGAGGGGTCAGCCACATGAATCTTTTCTCATCATCTCATTCTATTATAAACTAAGTTTAGTATCAGAACTTAATTTTCTAAATCCTTCCAACCAAAGATTCCCAAATCACCTTAGTTCTCCATCTCTCTCTCCTCTCATCATCCATCTGGATTTGGTCAACCTTATTAACTGGAGCATATATAATAGACATATCCAAACCAATGCAAATGCAGTTCCTCAGCTTATCTCCACTTGATAATACACCTAATTTGCTACAAATATCCTCATTTCTTATTTGGTCCTTCCAAGGGTGACTACAGTTCTATCTAAGCATTCTAATCTCTGATACACACATTTTTTGGACATGTAACATACACTAATGTACAACATCTGTAGCCTAATCATTTTTTGATAGAATTTACCCTGAACTTAATGGAAAAAACAATCATGAGAATAATTCTTCTAAAATGACTATGTCAGCTAATTGTAATAATGACACAAAATGTTCTTCATTCTCTTTCAACCATTCAGATCAAGGACACATTCCACATTGCCATAGAAGAACATTAAATGAATCCTTAGGTATAATTCCACACATAAATTCTGATAGCTGTAATTTTCTCTAGGATCTAGTAGTTAATGACCCATCTTATCTTATCTCTTCTTAGACAAGTAAAGAGCAGTTGCTCACTATTATGCTTACAAAATGGGGGTTGCTTACTCTCTACAAATGCATCATGCATCGAAAAGAAATGGTCAGAGACTCTTCACTTATTTATGATATTCCAAGATTTACATGTCTACTTTTAAAATAGAAGGTATGCACCATCCCCACCTTGGTTACCAGACTGCTTCCTCACTAATGTTCAATGAAAGGAATGAAAGAATAAAACCAAAAGTGAGTCCAGTTCATTCATTTTCTTTCTAGAGATCCTCATCCTGCTCTACCAGTGTAATTATGTTCTCTCTTCCTTGGCATAGACAGCAAACTCAAAGGCATGTGCCATTTCTTCCATGCTTCACATCTCTGAAAGGTTAAATCAGCCCCTTAGTTCAATTTGTTAGAATGCTACCACTCTGTTAAGGCATCACCAAGATAGGACATGTTACCCATTTATGCAATAAATCAGTCAATTAGTGATACACTGCACCATCCTAAAGCATTAAAGGACAACAGCAAGTCTTGAACAAACAGAACTAGAGCTCCTTCTTAAACTAAAGACCTCTCCTTTGTGTAAAAATTCAATAGACCTAAAATTTACATCCTTCTTCAATGATTCCTCATTCTTTAACAGGCCATTTGTTACCACTACTTCTCAAGCACTTGTATTTTCTGGCCCATCCCCAGCCATGTTCCTTAATAAATGGTCAAAAAATCAAGTGCTCTAAACCAAATGTCTATGAGGACAGAAAGGGACTTTTCCTTGCCCTCAAAAGTCCTATTTCATTCCATCTACAGCTACAAGCTCTTCCAAAAGAAGAATTAAAAAAAAATCATCCAACTTGCACAAAGTTGCAAATATATATTGACAATGATATCCAAAAAGAAAAAACAAAAATATGGCATCTGACCCACTCTTTAATGGTTTAATTTTTATTATGACTTCCCAAGTCAAAATAATTGCACTTAATAATCTGATTACATCCCATGTAAAGAGGAAGACCTGACCGTGGGTTTCCACATGGGAAATAAACAAGACATATTAAGTCTACCTAAATTACACAACCCAAAAATCACTAGAAGAGCTACTCAAAAAAAAAAAAAATCGTTAGAATAGATCAAAAGCAAAGGTAGGACATCAAGTGTGAACAATCCAACATTATGCACTCCTATTGTTTTTATTGGAAAATTGAAGGGAGCAATACAAACCAAATAAATCTAACACTAGATATATTACATCAAAAGAAACCCGCTGCCAAAAAAATGTAAAAATCATTCCAATTGTAGAACCAACGTTTATTTCCCAAGGCAGCTTATGAATCAATAATAATTACCTGAAGTTGGGCTTCGGCCTCAATTACATTGAAAGAAGGGGGATGTGCACTTAATTGTCCAGCAACATAGATACAATCGTTTTCTTTCAAGTGGCAAGCAGCAATATGGGCCAAATCACCTTCAAAAGTTATTGGAATCCTGCTGTGTTGAGAAATAAACTAAGTGAACAAAACACTACATTAAATAACAAAGTAAACCAACAACAGGAGAATGAACAAGAATGTTACACATCATAATGAAACAAGCATGAAGATTAAAATAAAAAGATGAAATGGCCAACGTATTAAAAATAAAGGGGTAAAGACATTAACATAAACATCATAGATTACGAAGATGGATCCAAATGGCTATGGAAACCAAACTAATATTGGCTTAAAAGGGTGTTCCAAACTAATAAAACCCCAAAAAAGTTTTTGTATGAATCAACGAAGCTAATTGCATATTATCCGCATAACAAGAAGAATGTAATAGAATAAATGGGAGGAAGGGGGAGAGGGAGAGAGTACCATAAAGGGGATGAATCAGAAGAAGGAGAAGAAGATGGATGAAGAAGGGAAATGACGGTTGTAGCCCAGTGCTTTGCATCAGGAGAAGAGAGGAATTGGACAGGGTTTTTGACATAGCCGATGAGGTTGACAGAATTGGCAGCCTGTGGTTGAAAGGGAATCTCCCTTGGCCTCGGCCATGTTGTTGACGTCTGGTTGGCTTTGCGGGCCTTGGTGGCTGAAGAAGAAGAAGAAGAAGAAGAAGAAGAAGAAGTCACGTAATAATACGATTGCATTTGCACCGGAATCCATAGGGCAGCAACGGCTTCTCTTTTCCATTTGGCCCATCCATTTCCATTCCTGATTACTGCCTTACATATCCTATTATTCATCTCTCGCCTCCTCACACAAATACAAATAGAAACACAAGCAGCAGCAGAGAAGCCAAAACCCTTCACCCTTCAGAGAGCAATTGATGTCAGCACACGCCCCACCAGCACTGGGGTTTAAGATTTTTCCTGTTTTCTTTTTGTTTCTTTTTCCCCCTTTTTTTTTATTTTGTGGATTATTTTCTCTTTGTATGATGTTGTCTATATTACTTAAATAGTAAATTGTAGTTTAATAGTAAAAAGATTGCGTAATAATTAATAAACAATTCACCTACTATTTGATGGAATAATAACAACAATAATAATATCTGCGAGTCTCTTTTTTTTTTTTTTTTTTATCACCTACTTTCTGATCTACTTATGATCTGCAGTGGTGGTTTTGTTTTGTGTTTAAAAAAAAATAAAAAAAAAAGGTACTTAGAACTCTAAAAAAGTAGTACAAATCAAAAACAATTTAAGTAAACATTATCTACGGTTATTAATCAACGACAAAACATAGCTAATTTACCTCAAATGCATCTATCCTAACTAAAAACAAAAATAGTCTAGCTAAAATTTCTTATGTGATAATTAAATTTAAAATAAAAAATTAAATTAAAAATAATTTTAAATGATATATATCATTGATAATTAATTTAAAAATAATTGAATATAATATAAATTATTAATAGTTAGAGCCTTTGTCGGCAGTTGCATATTCTATATTCGATATTTTTCACTTTTTTTCTTCGCTTTTTGCATATATAGATGTTCTTCCTCATCAATATTAATTATATATTTTAGTAAGTATTTGTTTTTAGAAAAACAACATGTACCGAGCAAACTGTCAATGACTTATTCCAACCATTCAGGAACCTGAGTGGTCAGTGCACAATAAGCCTCGAAATCTTCTAACATCGACTTCAAATTCTGTGCTTCACATCTCCTGGAAAGGGCACCATTGCCTTATTTTTAGCACCCTTCTTTTATTAAACACTGTAATCTAATCCCAGTGACTTTGTAACTCCTTTAAGTTGAAGTTGAATGTAGTATAGGATTGCTATTGAAGTGGGAATTTAAGACTTTCATGGTCAATCTTGATGATAAAAAGATGCCCCTTCAAATAGTGTCTCCATTTGTAACCTGCCATTAATGCAACTAAAAGTTCCTTTTCATGAATGAAGAGTTTTTGATGCCTAAGGTGCAATTTTTTACTCAAGTAAGCAATTGGGGCTTTGCTCTTGCATTAATACAATACCTAGTCAATTTCCACTTGCATTAGTTTCCACCTTAAAGGGTTTAGAAAAATCAGGCATTACCAAAACAGGGATAATACCCATAGCATGCTTCAATTCATTAAAGGAATTCTTAATCTCCTTATTCCAGTTAAAGCTATTCTTCTTTAGCAAATCTATTAATGGTTTGTTGAGGTAACCATACCCTTTTACAAAATTCTTGTAATATCCAATGAGCCCTAGAAAACCCTTCCACTCCTTTAGGTTAGCAAGTATTGGCCAATCTATTATAGCATCAATCTTTCTGGGATTAGTTGCTAACCCTGAACCAAAAATAATATGGATTAGGTACTCCACTTGAGTTTGACCAAAAGTGCATTTGGATCTGTTTGCAAACAACTTTTGTTATTTTAACATTTGAAAAAAATCCTAGATAGATGCAAAATGTGCTCCTTCACAGTAGCATTATAGATCAAAATGTCATCAAAGAAAACCAACACAAACTTCCTTAGAAATGGCTCAAAGATGTGATTTATGAGAGCCTGAAATGTGGCAAGTGCATTAGTCAACCTAAAGGTCATTACTTTGAACTTATGATGCCCTTGATGAGTTCTAAAAGTAGTTTTTGGGATATCTTCCATCCTTATTATGATTTGGTGATAGCATACCCTTATATTAATTTTTAAGAACACAGTAGATCCATCCAATTCATCCAGTAAGTCATCTATGATAAGAATAGGAAACTTATCCTTTACAGTAAGGGAATTTAACTGTCTATAGTCCACATAAAAGTGCTAGGTGCCCTCATTTTTCTTCGCTAGAAGTACTGGGGAAGCAAAAGGACTAGCTAGTGTTGGGTTGAATAATGGATGATTGCAACATTTCAGCTACCAACCTTTCTCTCTCAGTCTTTTGATAATGGGAGTACCTATAGGGTCTTATGTTGATTGGTTAGGCCTTTGGCTTAAGTAGAATGGCCTAATTATGAGACCTAAATGCAGGCATGCCTTGTGGTTCCTCAAAAACATCTACTTATTGATATAGGATCGATTGCAGCTCTGTAGCAATTTGAGTAATAACTTCCTGTGACATTATAAGGTGTATAGGAGCTTGCTCCATAGTCTTATTTTTAAGTTGTTGCAACTTTACTCTTGTCATCACATTAAGTATAGTATTTTGACCATGTGAGGTGCCCATTAATTCAGTAGTCATTCCATCTTTCATAACTGATAGTTTGCATTTTTTGAAATCTAAAAGCACTAGGCTATACTTGCTTGACCAATCTACCCCAAGGATCATATCTTCATGATTTTTGAGGTCATTTTTAGATGTTTGACCTTGCATCCTCCATTCAAATTGACTAATATTTTCCTTATTAGTAGCCTTGTATTCATCCCTTACTATGATCACTAATGGATAGGTAGGAATCATTGGGTAGACCAAATCATTGACTAGATTAGCATTTAAGAAGCCATGAGTACTTCCTAAATCAATAAGGATGGTCAAAGTTCTACTTCTTGCTTATCCTTTAAGCTGAATTGTATTCAACCCAATTGAACCAGTTAAAGCATAGATAGATTTGCTTCCTTATGATTCAATTGCTTTTTTTAGCTCTAAGTCATAAAAAATTTTCTCCTTGCTCATCCTTTATCAACCTTTCCCCCTACATTAGTTCTCCTTTAATAACATGAAGCATTGACTTCCTTGCACACTAATGCCTAGGATAATATCTAAACCTTGGTCTCTTTAACCCTTCTACTTCCAATTTGCTGTTTAAAGTTGCCAAGCTGTTGGATGGGTTGACTCCTAAACCTGTATATTTCCATTACGTCTTGTTGCTGTGAATTGCCTCTTTTCTCCCCTTTGATTTCCCCAAGTATTGGGAAATAACCCACTTCTAGTCCCCATTGCTCCTAGGTTACTCCAATATACATCTCTATAAACTAGTTTGTTTGTTCTTCCCATACTTACCACAACTTTCTGTTACAACTTGGACAACTCATAAAGGTAGCTCAGAGATCTTGGCTGCCACATCTTCATAGCAAATTTGAGAGAGTCATTCAATCCACTAATCCAATTAGAAATGAAATAGTCCTCTGATAGGTAGGGATTTGCATTCTTCACGAGTGCCTTTTGAGTTCTCAGAATCTCTCTTGATATTCTCTAAAAGAATCCATCTGAGAAAGTTTATTGAATTCTTGCATTACATCAGAGAACTTACTATTGCCAAACCAGACACATAAATCATTTGCAAACTTTTCCCATGTTATTGTACTTTAATCTACCAACCACTCTTCAAACCATAATTCAACCTGTTCTCCCAAATACATTACTGCCAAGTCCACCTTAGATTCATCAACCACATAATAAATCCGAAAATACTTATTGCACTTCATAATCCACTCCTTAGGCTTACTGCCTTCAAAGTGTAGCAAAGTAACCTTTAGGTTCCATGCAGGTGAACCTCTGACAGCCACTATTTTCTCATACTGTAATTCCTTCCATCTGATACTCCTCCTTAGGCAGCAATAAGATTCTTGATTGAGTCTTGCCCACAGAGTTCCTTATGATAGATGCAAGATGAATTAGAGAGATAGGACAAGTTATCTTATCTTACACTACTCCTCAAGGGTGGGTACCACTTCTTCCTTCTCGGCTGCCATGGTCTGGTTTGTTCCCCTTGTTGTTCCAGTCTTCCTCGCCAATGTTTAGAGTCTTGATTGCCCAAAAATCGACTGCTTTAATACCGACTTGTTAGATCCCGAGCTCAGAGAGATTAGGGTTTGTGAGAAGGGATTGTGGAATAATGAGCATTGGCTATGTGTGTTGGCTAATTTCTAGTTTTGCAATTAGTAATGTTCTCTTGTTATTTCATTTTTTGTTTTGGAGCAATTATCAGTGTTCTTGAGCAACCAAGATTACCATTTTGTTATTGTGGACTTTGGTAAAAACTAACCTTGAGACCAAGGGCTTTCTTTTGAAAGCCGAGTGTAATAATGCAGATGAGACACAGAAAAAAGAGTATAGTATTGCTCAATCCGAAACAAAACATTAGAAGAAAAGATATTTTTCTGAATATTATTGGCTCATTATTTCACGTTCAAATAATTAAAACACTTTTTGGAATTTTGCTCATTTGGATTGTGTCTTTCAGCCACAAATTATGATAGAATAATTTTCTCATTACAATAAGACTTACAAGTTAGAACAAGAAAATGAAAAATACCAGATATTTTACCTTTTGGTCAAGTGGTAGTAAAGTATCATGCCCACATAATACAAATACATTCCTTGGAACCTGGAAGGAAATCATCTAGTTATGGAAACATTATTTGTTTATTATGTACAAACAAATAGGAAGCAAACCCTTGAGGTGGCTGCTGGACATTATTTCTCATGTGGCCTTCTTCTGCTTGAACTTCTTGGCGCAGACAACGTACACCAACATGTTTAGGAAACTCAGTCCAGCCAAAAGCCAGAAGTAATAATCCAGATGGCCCTCATTCAGGTTATCTGGTATCCATCCTGCCTTTCCACCCACACTTGTGAAGTAAGTTACAACAGTCAGAATGAAAGAGCTCAGATAATTACCCAAAGATGTTGTCAGAAGTGAAAGCGCGCTACATAAACTGCGCATAGCATCTGGAGATTGCTCATAGAAAAATTCGAGCTGCCCGATGAAGGTGAAAACTTCTGCAGCACCTACCAACATGTATTGGGGGATTTGCCACAGGATGCTAAGAGGAACTGCAACATCTTCATCCGTCAACCCAAGCTCTTTGGCAAGCTGCAAGCGCTTGATCTCTACAATGGCAGCAGCTGCCATGGATAGAATTGAAATAAACAGGCCAATTCCCATCCTTTGCAATTCTGAGAAGCCCCTTTCTTTGCCTGTGAACTTCCTTGCAATTGGAACAATGACCCTATCATAGATCGGCACCCAGCAAATGACACCGATAACATCAAATGTTGACAGGGAGGCAGGAGGAATGGTAAATGAACCAATTGTTGTGTCCATCATCATCCCTTGTTCCACAAACATTGTAGACATTTGAGCATAGACAGCTGAAAAGACAATTCCCGTAGCCCAGATTGGGAACATTCGAATCAAAATCTTCAACTCCTCCACCTGTGTCACAGTGCAAAGCCTCCAAGAATTAGAGAAGTCCACACTTTTTATCTCAGCATCTGACAACACAGCAGCTCTATCAAGGCACCTGCAGAATAAAAGATTTGTTTATAACTTTTCACATAATCTTATATTAGTTAGTTGTAATGAACATCCACACATATCCTGTAAGTTATCTCAATGCTAGCCAAAAAGCAACCATACAAATCTATGCAGAGGGGGACAATTCATTCAAGACACACGGAAGATCAAACTAAACCACCTTACTAGTGCTTATTCCTTAACCGAAGTCAATTTATCTGCGGAACTGGAAGATTTTTGACATGAATTTGGTGTTGACGCTATCCCCAAATTATATACAAGATAATGATTTCCATATAGCTTCAGAAGTTGAACACGGTGAGAAAACCTTGTGAAATCAAGGCCCACAAAATAAAGTAGACACAAATCTATAAATCGATCAAACAACCATGCCAAAATTATCCGTAGTCCACAATTATTCTGCTAAAATAGGCACAAGTCTACTTCAACACAACATGCTTGAACCCTCCCTTGTAGGAGAACATCTTCGGTTAAGTACGTCACTCAGTCACAAGCAATCAAAATTTTGAGTTAGTGCAGTACATAGTAGGGAAGACTCAGCAAGATTTAACAGGGAATAATTGCAAATGGGAAGCAATTACTGAAAATAAAGGGAAAAGGTGCCTTCTCATTGTAGTTCTGCATAAGCATCACTGGTTGCAACAAAACAAGGTTCTAGTACTCCACAGAAATGGGTAACTTCAATGCATTGCAAATAAGAATGCAAATAACTAATCTTTTCATAAAGCTTAGGTAAGCAATAATTGCTTTCACTATTGTTCCAACTAGGGGCCTTAAAGTCATCTATGCATGTTACAACATGCAAATTCAACAGTAGACCTTTACATCACATGCTCAGTGCATGTCGAAGGATTTCCTCTCCCTCTGTTTTGTGCATTGTGATAGACAGTGTGCTTTTTATCACCAGAAACCCACCAAAATTAAAAAGGATAAATGGAAGAGCTGTAAACAATTAATGCATCAACTGAGGAGAATGTGGTAGAAATTACTTTAATTCATCACTGTGCTCCAGCTTCCTGCTTCCTTCAATTGCGGAGCTTTTGTCTTGTGTTTCATATAGGAGGCTACTATCTTTTGGGACCTCCAGGTTCCTCTTATGGAATGATGCAACCAGAACCTGGCACATCCTTGTAATAGGGCTGCCCCCTGGTTTCTGAAATCTATAAAGTGGTGTTCCTGAAAAGAAGCTTGCAATGGCAAAGCCCATAAACAATGCAGGAATTCCAAACCCTAGACCCCACCCAGCATTGTCTTGGATATACACCAGTAAACTGCTTGATACAAGAGCACCAATGTTGATGGAAAAATAGAACCAATTGAAGAAAGATCCCTTCCTTTTCCTTTCCTTAGGATCAGTGTCATCAAACTGGTCTGCCCCAAAGGACGAAACACATGGTTTGATACCACCAGTCCCAAGTGCAATTAGATAGAGCCCAAGGAAAAATACCACATACTGAGCTGCAGTTGCTGGAGGACACAAAGAACCCACACATTCAGCTGGCCTTAGTGCAGGAACTGATGCTGAGAGAGTCAATGTACACATTCCCTGCACCAGTTAACTGTTTTACAATATGCAACACACTGTAATACCATCAAGGCAAAGAAAAGCAGGCAAGAATGAGAAAAAGAAGAAAGCATCCACTCACTTTTCTACGATAAGTCAGCCTTTATACCTCATTTGATATGGCTAATATTGCCTTAGTCTATAAGCATTCACACAATTAAAGAAACCCTCATCCAGTGTTTTCATAATTTTCACCATGATTTCTAATGCCATTGAAACAACAAACTTTACACACAAATTATTGAATAGAGTCCCCTAGAATAATGCCTGAAAAGGAAAGTTCACAGAACTAGAAAATAACATCAAATACCTTCCACTTTCCTCATCATTCCTCTCTCAATTGTTTCCAACTCTTTGCTCGTTATGGTTAGTGATGTACTTTTTATTCTCACAATTTACAAACAAGTTTTAATAAATCGAACATGGTCTTCAACAAGTCTTGTAAAAAGAATAATTTGTTTTATGTCTACTGATGGTGCAATAGGGTACCATATGTGCTGAAGGAAAGGCTAGAAAGAAACCTTGCTTAATATTCTATTATATATTCAGGTACATTAATGTCACAACAAAATGTATAAATAAAATTCGGATATGTAAGCTGAATAAATTAGCCTTTCCGCCCCCTCTCTCTCTCTTTCTCTCTCTTCTGACCCAAAGTTGTTTTAAAATGAAAGGACTTTGCATAGAAAGTTTCAAAACCAGAAAGCTCCTTATAATTTGCCAAAATTCATCCAAGGTTCCTTCAGTCCTATCAAAACATAATATAGGCACCAGAATGACCTCTACAATTCATATTCCTTTCTAATGAAGCATTAAACTGTTATGCCAACACAAAAATAGAACACATCAACCAGGAAGCAGTATATAGCATAAAGAATGATGGCAATGCAGCTATGTTGAAAAAAAATTAGCTAGAAAATTTAGCTCCATATGACTGATTGATCCAAGGATAAAGAGAGCTGCTTGGAAAAGAAACTGAAATGAATGATCTGTCTGTAGCCTAGTCAGAAAATGTAAATAGAGGTTAGAGGTAAATACTATAAAATAAATTGTGGAGAAAGCCGCAATTGTCCAATATCTTCCCCAATATGCATCTGCTAATATGGCTCCAATGAGGGGTGCAAGGTAGCAAGTTCCTGCCCAGGTGGATACATTTCTTGCAGCAGAAACATTTCCTTCATGTAACTTGGTGGTGAGATAGGTAACAAGATTAGTGGCTATCCCATAGTAGGCCAAACGTTCACAACATTCAGTACCTGCATGGTAGAGTACAAATGTCAATGGGATGCTCAAAACATGAAACAATACAAAGATGAAATTAATGCAGCATCCAAAATAAAAGGGCATAAAATAATACAGCACCTAAAATAAATGGGCATGCTCTCCAATTTCCAGTTTTCTGCTTAAGGACAGGATTCCCATGAAAATCAACAGAGCCATCTCCTGTGTAGAGTCCATTGCTGTCATTCTGAATACATAACATTATAAAATACATGAGTACTAGTTTGTTTCTGAGGTAGAAATCCTACAGAGAAGTTGTATGCTTTGTATAGTGGGCATGTCCAATAACTGAAAATGAGCAAATGAAGCAATGATTCTGTCAATAAAATTTTCTCATTGGATTTCATCTGAACAATATAATTTTGCAGTGAACAGTGACACTAATGTTTATTCTCTGAATTAATGCACAAAAAAGGTAAAGGCCATGTACTGATCCACTCTAAACCAATGTTGTGGATAAAAAATAAATCAGCAAAACTTTTCAAGACAAAAGAACACAGCTAGATAAGAATCTCCCTCTTGATCCCCCCTTCCCCCCAAAAAGTTAAAAAATCTAAAATCCTCTGTAATTGCAACTTATGCCTCAATAAAGAACAGTTCAGTGAAAAGTTCAACATTCCTCATATTCTACACAGGTGCAGTCTAACAATCATGCTTCCCTCTCTCACACGCACAATGAAGAAAATCTTCATTGGTTCCTTTTGTAACTACTTATGCCTACATCAAGAACAGGTTGTTGAAAAGTCTTAACAATCCTTATTCTACATGGATACAGTGTCTTAAATTGAGCTGCCACAGCCAGCTGTCTGTTTCATAACCACATGTTAAAAAACAGTTTAGTATCCCATCAAAAAGCAACAAAGAAAGAAACAGATTAGGGGCATATTGATCACAGTCCACAATATAGAAGGTTCGCAATTAAACTCTGCAAACCAATACCAGAATGCCCATTTGACAGAAGGGAGTATGGATGAATCACTTGATCGTGAAATTAACATTGAAATGAAGAAATGTATCACTCACTGATCCCCCACTTAATGAAGTGTAACAGGAAATTAGAGAAAACACACACAAAACACCAATGCTTGCAAAGTGTGGAAACCTAGCACAAGCTTAATCATCAAACGTCTAGGCTGCCATGATGACTTCTTATGACATCACATCAGCAAGTCAAGTTAAGATGCCGGACATGTTTGGTGTGCATTAAATTAAACCTGGAAATCTGACAATTAAAGAAAGAATAGCACTGAATCCCACAAACCACCAACTAAAATATGCCTAAGAATACAAGAAGGCAACATAAATTGATGAACACTAAGCATATCCCAAACTGAAGGACCTAAGTTTTTACGATATCTGGAATTAACTATGAACTGATTTTCATGGAAACATGAAAACTGAAAGCAATTTACTAGAACAAACAGGAACCCCACTAGAAACCATCGAGTCCAGCAAAACTGACCAAACAATCACTTGCAATTCAAGATTCTAATTGTTTGCTGCTTTCCACGTCAAGTTTCAAATTCTTTTAAAGCAAACACACACACAAACACAAAGATAAAAAAAGTTTCATGCTTTCTGGAAACCAATCTTCCCTATGGTACTTAACATCTTCATGACCCCCAGAAAATCAAATAACCAAAACCTATAAATCCGAAGCAACCCATGTCTGCTAATCGAGTCAAAAACCGATCTCGCAAGAGGATGATGATTACAAGTGGGTTAACAACCAAAAGGGTGACAGTTGATCATATGTTACGTACAAGTTCGACCCAGATAAAGAAAATCAAAGAACTGAGAAGAACCTGTTGAAGAAGTCCGTCTTCTAAGAGCGGCGTCTGCTCCTCCACGGAACCCATCTTTCCCTTTTCCCTTGTGTGTCCCAACCTCCAAACAATATCTGGCGCGTGTGAATGGTATCCCAAAAGATCAAAAACGAGGATATGATCTCTGTATCTGTTTACCGGTCAAAGGAGTCTTGGATTGAATTACGTACAAGATCCAACTATCGGAATTGTGAGTTGCTTTCAGGCGACTTTTATGGTTAGAGCTGGTGGTTAGTGCCGACTAAGCTTTATCAATCTATATATATATATTTTTGAACGATAATCAACTTAATATTTTATTTTTTATTTTTTATAACATAAAATAATAATATTACGACTTCAAAGTAAGTAATCATTATATTATTTTAAATATGTAAATTTATTTATTATTTTATAATAATATTAAATTTTTTAAAAAAAATTTTTTTTTATTTATTTAAAATTTTATTTTTATTAAAATAAAAAAATAAAAATAACTTAAATTATAAATTTTTTAAAAAAATAAAAAAATTAAAATTAAATTTATTTTTATTAAAAAATAAAAAATAAAAATAAAAAAATAAATTATGAAATTATTTAATAAAAAAATAAATATAAACATATAAAAAATAAGAATTTATTTTAAAATTTTTTTTTATTTTTTATATAAATATTTATATTATATAATTTTTTAAATATATGTAAAAAATTATTAACAAAAAGTGAATAATTTATAATATATATTAGAGTGTAATTAAATAAATTAAATAATTTTAAAATTATAATTTTATTAAAATATTAATATTAAATATCATAAATTGTTAAAATTTATTAAAAAATTTTAAAATTAAACAAATATCACTATATTAGTATTACAAAAAAAAATTCTCAAATTTAATAATACTAATAATAAATATTAGTATTAAATTTATATAATGTGAGAATTATTATATTTATTAAAAATTATATTTTTATTTATATTTTATTTAAATAAAAAAATAAAAAAATATATATTATAAATTTTTTAAATAATAAAAAATAAATTTGAAGTAATTTCTTTTTAAGAAAGTGAAAAAAAAAAGTGTTAAATTATAAATATTTTTTTTAAGAAAAAATTAAAAATTAAAATATTTTTTTAATAAATAAATAAATAAATAAATAAAAATTATTATATATATTTAAAATTATTAATACATATTAGATAAATTATAATATATATTAAATTTTAATTAAATAAATTTTGTTATAAAATATAAGTTAAAGTCTTTATTTTATTGAAATATTAAAAAAATTATAAAATAATTATTAAAAGTAATATCATAATTACAAATTGAAAAAATTCACTAAAAAATTTTGAATATAAATTAAATGTTTAGATATTTTTTGAATTAAATAACTGTTATTTATAAAAATATTTTATTAATTTTTTTACAATTTCAATAATATTGATATACACTAGAGATTAATATCTCTAGAGATTAATATCTCTAGTGTATATACGTATGTATGTATGTGTTTTTATTTTTTTTTTGAGTTGATTAGTTATATATAATGTAGTAGCACAAATGAGCCACATTATTATTTATTATGCCTTCAAAGTTGTGAAAACCACTAAATATCATACTTTTTACATTTCCTTTTAGACTAATTCTCACAAAAAAGTGTAACAAAACTTTAATCATAATTTACAATTTAAAAAGGTCAATATGTAATATATAAGGACTATTAATGAGAAATGTCTAACAAATAAGGAAATTGAACTATAGTCAACTCTATGCATGATGCATAACATTTTTATTGGTAGTATTGTGTGGTTTTTAGTAGGTAAGATCAATCATAATTCATAACTACATAATTAATTCAAATTCATAACAATGACTTATTCATATATTTGAAACACCTTAATTGAATTATGCCAAGGTCATGGTAATTTATAAATTTAGATAAATTTAAGAGTATTTTTAAATTATTATTTTATTTTTTTAATTATAAATATTTATAATATATAAATTTTAAATATATGTGTATAATTATTAATATAAATTAAATAAATTATAATACATATTAGATCATAACTTAATAAATAATATATATGTTAAAATTTTAATTTTATTAAAATATTAAAAAAATTATAAATTAGTTTTTGAATGAATGTTAAATTGGAATTTGAATTAAATATTTAAATTATTTTTAAAATTAAATAAATGACAATATATAAGTGTTTCACTAAATTTTTATTGATTTTGATAATATATATTTATATATAAACATAAAAATAGAATTTTTTTTTGTCAATTCTATAAAAATTTTTGGATTGAAAGCTTAACATATAGAATAATGGTAAAAATGATTGGAGGTTTCTTACTCACTAATAATTTGATTTAACTGTTGCATATTTTTAATACAATTAGTTGGCTCTTAATTCTATATTTGAATTTTATGGAATTTATTTATTTTTTTTCAATCTTTCAATCTCTTTTGTAACTAAGAAAAAAAATGAAAATAACTTAAAATTTTAAGATTAATATTAAAAAAAATCATTAATTTTACATTATTTCATAAATTTAACATAAATTTTAAAAAGTTATAATTTATTTATCATAGATTTTTTTTTTTTTAACAAGTCTAGCATGTTGTTTCATTCCATTGATGGAATTTATTTGCTCAAATAACGTGACAAGCCAATGTGGGAAAGACAGAGAGAATAATAATTGACTAGCCTCCAAGTAAGAGCTTAATTTGTTAATGGGTCAACTGAGCTTGATCCAGACGAAGCACATGCCTAATTTACTAATTATAACTTTAATGTAATTAGTTAATCTAACGAAAATAATCTAATAATTCAAATTGTTTTAGTTTAATTGAATCAATTAAACAAAACTCAAAATTAAAAGGTCAGTTTGAGGGAAAGAACAAGAAAGCGGCCATTGGAAGCAGAGAGTAAGAAAGCGATCATCCAATTGCTGCGCGAGAGGGAGGGAGACAGGGAGAAAAATTTTGAACCAAAAGAGGACATGACATGGTCTTATTTCCCTATTAAGATTGACACCATGAAAAGAAAAGGAAAGTGTGAAGATTTCTTCTAAGTAATCTCTTGTAATAAGGGATGGAGTGGGAGTGCTATCATGATTTGTTCTTGAAAGAAATGACATGTTTACGATTTTTTTTCTTTTGAACTCATTCTTTCAAGCTTCATCAATAGTAGCGAATGGTCTGGTTAGGTTGATTTCATGATTATCTACATTAAATTGCTAAGAAAAAAAAAATATATATATATATAAACAAACTCAAAAATAATTAGATTCTTTCAGTATTTAGTTTGATGATTTTCTTTATTGTAAAGAACAATTCAAATGTAGAGAGTCTTTTAAATCTTCTAAAAAAACCCATCTTCTTACATATGTAACAAGTTTCATAAGACTATTTCTCATTAATTTACAACAAAAACTCTGGTCCAACTATACAAACAATTGTTTAAGCCTAAAACTCAAATATCATAAAATTCTAGGTAATCTGCTTTAAAGGTGGTTAACCTAAATATTTAACTTGTTACTCTAAGCTTAAGAAAAAAATCCAAACCCTTTGTATATATATATATATATATATCCAATTGCTTCGAGCATGCATCTAATGATTTTAAAAAGGTCTGGGCAGACATCTAGTTCTCGATTGATTTTATATTGATTAATTAATTTTCTTTTTTTTTTTTGGTTTAAATAAATAAAATTTTCATTTTATCAGGATTCAGCAACAAAGGTAGTTCAATTGATAAGGAGAAGGGCTTCTTTTAAATTTCAATATTTGTTGAGAGCATTCTGTGAAAAAGATTTTGAATGCATCAAGTCTATATGGGAAAGGACTAAATCTCAATTGACGTGCAAGAGCGACACTTTAAAACTGACCCATGCAATAGGGTGAGGTTCTACACCAATTACCTTTTCTACGGCATTCTTACACTAGTGATCTTGAAGGTTTTTGAATTACCCTGAATTAGTCTTGTCCATTCTGTTTGAGGTAAAATCTCAAATATTATTTATTTATTTATATTTTTAATTTCTCCCACACCTACTTGGTAACTTCCTTTTCTTTCGATAAATCCATGTTGTTTTCTCGGACGAATTCTTCGGAAAAAAAAAAACAAAAAAAACAAATTGGCTTCACTAATACTCCGTTTTCATTCAAGAAAAAAAAAAAGGTTACGAAAATTACAAACCAATTTATAGATATAGATACTTTAGTATGTATGGAGATTTTTTTTTTTTATTTTTCAATTTCTTCTGATGTCAAAAAAAAAAAAAAAATAATACAACTTGTATTCTTTTTTTCCATCATTTCCATAACACCACCAAAATAGAGAAAATCTTGTTTTTAATTCCTTTTTCCTTGTATCCTGTAAAATTTTTGCTTTGTTCTTCTTTTATACTAGTCCTAATGGCTAAATGCACTTAAAAATTTCAAAGGAATTTCAATATGGACCATTAGATGGATGAAAATAAAAAGAGAATAAAAAACAATATTGAGCACCCTAACTCAACTAACAGTCAAATTGGATCCATATTGTTACGTATGAAAATTTCTAGTAGTGTCCATTATTAACTTTTTCTTCGTGGAATAGTCAAATGGATTTGATTTGGCTTGTTGCATATAGTTTGAGTTTATGTATTAAGTGTCAAACTTATCAAGTTTGAGATATTTCAATTTAATTAAAATTTAGGTATATTAAATTTCGTATTAAAATTTAACTCAATTTTATTTCAAATTTTTGAATTTTAACTATATAAAATTTTTTATTTTTTAGATTTAAATTTTAAATTATTCAAATTTTGAATAATAATAATTATTATTATTATTTGAATTTTAAATTTTTCATTACAAATTAAATTATTTAATTTTTATTAGGTATTTTAAATTATAAGTTATTAATTTTTTAAATAAATACAAGTAAAGATAAAATCAAATTTTATTTGCATTAAATCAAATTATTTAAATATATTTTGTTATCTTTAGTTAAATAAAAATGCTCATTTAGTAAATAAGAAAAAAAAATAAAAATTTACTGAAAGTAAGTGAAATTAAAATATTGTATAGTAAACTTTATACAATAATTTTATTTTATTTAAAATATAAACAAAATTAAATTTTAACTTGATATGAATTATATTAATACGACGAATAAAATTAAAGAAATAATTTTATTTTATTTAAAATATAAATAAAATTAGATTAGGTTTATATATGGATGTCAAATTTATCAAATTTGAAATATATTATACCTAAATTTAATTAAATTTTAAGTATATAAAATTTTCAATTTATTTAATTTTAAGTAAATTAAATTTTAATTATATAAAATTTTATATCTTATAAATTTAAATTTTAAATTATTAGAATTTTGAATGATTATTATTATTATTTGAATTTTAAGTTGAATAATTATAAATCAAATTATTTAATTTTTATAAAATATTTTAAATTATAAATTATTAATTTTTAAAATAAATATGAATTAAATTAAATTTAATTTTATTTATATTAAATTAAATTATTTAGATTTATTAATTTTTGTTATTTTTAATTAAATAAAGAGAACCACACCAAATGAGTAAGGAAAAAAAATATAAAATTAATGAAAAGTAAATGAAATTAAAATATTGTATACTGAACATTACCCAACAATTTTATTTTATTCAAAGCACAGATAAAATTAAATCTTCAACTGATATGGGTCATCAGAGCACCATCCAGCATTTCGGTCGAGGAGATAGATACATGCGGCTCCAAAGTGGATTCAGCTGTGAACGTTAACAAATGGGTAAGTCTCATATCTAATATTGCAACTCCCACCAACCACCCTGCCTCCAGCTTTGCCGTCACAGCAACTTGGAAGGTCGCCTACGAGGCCATCGAGACACTTCTTACAGTCGACGATGGAAAGATCCCTGGTGCATTGAGCCGTCCCATAAATTTTCAATGATCCGTTGAGCGCCGAATCTCCGGCTGCATACATTTTCTTGGTGGAAGAGGCATCATAAGCCAGTTGGCTGAGTAATTGCTTCACACCTTTATTGAATGTCACCGGATCGCTTACGTTTTGCACGTTCCAAAGGTAGAACTTGTTCTGATTGTCGACTCTGCCCAAGAACGCCTCCTTTGAGTACTTGAGAAGACAATTATCATACCATACAGATGCTTCCCTGCTATATGGGCAGCGCTTTCCAATCTCCCTGCCTGCATTAGCAACACAGATCCTGCAATCCCAGGAGGAGACATCTCCTCTGCAGAGAGCAAGTCCATATGGGCGGTCCCCTTGGTCCACACCCAATGAACCAAGTGCAAAACCCGTGGCTGGAGCCTGGTAATAGAAGAACCCCAGGAGCCTTTTCAAGCTTGTTTGAAAAGGGTCATCGACAGTGTAATTCTCATTCCTTGTGCAGGAACGGAAGAGAGGGTCGACTCCGATAACAGTTGGGAGAAGAAGAATGCACGTCAGTAAATGGATAGGGCTGCCAAGTCTGGAGAACGACATGCTTGTAGGCTTACTACAATCTAAAGTGTGATCGTTGAGTTGGAGCTTATTGTGGATTTGGGGATTATATGCGGCCTGTATTTATAGTGCAGTGACACATCTCGTGTTAATTAAAAATTAAAGCTCGACGGCGAAAATGTTTGAAATAAAAATAAACAATTTGACCACCGCTGATCGTAGTGATCATGTTTCTATTAGATTCAACCCAAAAAAAAAAGAGAAAATTCTATATGTGGATTTAGTCTTTCATTGTCGTTTTGATATATTCACTTTAATTTATTTGGCTGTAATATAAATTAACAAAAGGAGACTTTAGTTTTGAAGAACCCCTAGAGTAGTCGGTCAAACTTGGCATTTAAAATTCCTAATAGGCCATGCCAGACTTGACCTTTTCTAAACTCCCGTTCGGATGCTCAAAAACAAATCACTATTGACCTTCTCTTTGTTGATCTTCTCAACAATTTCTGCTCACTTAAGATATTTATTTTGTTATATCTATTTTTGTTTTGTCACATGTATTTTATTTTTAAAAAAATCCATAAAAAAATTATTTTGCAATGTATTTACATATATTGGCTGATAAATATAACAATAGACTCACTTTTTGCCATTAATTGGATTATATTAATAAGAACCTACAACCTTTAAAATTAAATTAAAAAATTTAACGATTTAAGATTACATTAAAAATTTGAAAATATTTAGAACTTTTTTTTTTTTTTGGGTTATCCTATATATCTAAAAGAAAAGTTTTCTCAAATTATATATTAAATTTTACATGAAAGACATAATTGTCATTTTATAAAAATTAATTTCTATCCCTGTACTTTCTCACCAATCCAAACAAAAAATGTTACTTTCCATTCCTTTTCTTTCCTCTTCTTTCTAAGTTATCCAAAAAATTAACAAAAATATTTTCTTTCATTTCATTTTCTTTAATACAATTTTTTATTTCTTTTTACACTCTACTTTAAGCTGAAATAAAGCATTAGAATGGTGAAATGATATTTAAGACAACACATGAACGTTTGTTACCTTGCAAGCCAAATTTGGGAGATTGAAGGAAAATATAAGTTTATAGGATGTTTTAGTAAATTAAATTACCAGAGGACCTTTTCCTGTTGATTTTCTTAGTTAGACATTTGGTGGTTTGACATATGAAAATCAAAACCCTTCAAGTAGATCCTATGTGTTTAAATATGTCTTATATTCTAATTGAGTTAGAATTACTCCTTTGACACTTATTTTATATTCCTATAAATATATATAGGTATATTAGGATTATATGAGTTGAGACGAGATAGAGAGAAGAGCCGCACTTTTTGTATTCGGTAACACATTCTTTCTGTTAATAAGAGTATTCCCTCTATCTTTCCCGTGAATGTAGATCACATCGACCGAACCACGTAAAATTTTAATATTATTTTTCTCTTCGTTTGATTACTTCCGTGTTGACCACCCAACGCACAGCCCTCTGCCGAGACCACCCGACGCAGCCCAGCGCCTGACGCAGCCCTGTGTCACCGGCAACCCCGTCGCGCAGCCCAGCGCCCGATGCAGCGCAGCGCCCGACGCAGCCCTGCGTCACCGGCGACCCCGTCGCGCAGCCCAGCACCCGACGCAGCCCAGCGCCCGACGCAGCCCTGCGTCACCGGCAACCCCGTCGCGCAGCCCAGCGCCCGATGCAGCGCAGCGCCCGACGCAGCCCTGCGTCACCGGCGACCCCGTCGCGCAGCCCAGCGCCCGATGCAGCGCAGCGCCCGACGCAGCCCTGCGTCACCGGCGACCCCGTCGCGCAGCCCAGTACCCGACGCAGCCCAGCACCTGATGCAGCCCAGCGCCTGACGCACAGCCCACACCGGCAACCCCGTCACACAGCCCAGCGGCCGATGCACATCCCACACCGGCAAGCCCCGTCGTACAGCCCAGCGGCCGGCGTTCCGCCGTACCAGATCCAATCGGGTCCCCGGCATTATCACAATCCCATTGAGGAGATTCAGGAGAAGTCGATGAAAAAGGGAATAGATCTGGGTTGTACTTGGTTGCATTTGGGCAATTTTATTAATTTGGGCTATCAATTTGTATTTTTCAAATTTCATTTTGGATATTTTATTACAATGACTTCTTCATCTTCGTTAATGGTGAAATCTGAAATTGAGAAATTCGATAGAAACACCAGTTTTGCACTGTGGCAAGTTAGGATGATGGCAATTTTGTCGCGAGAAGGTACAAAAAGGGCCCAACTTGACAAGGAGAAAAAATCGGAGTTAATGTTCGATGCAGATTGGGATGACTTGGATGATAGAGCTATATTCTCAATTCAACTCAGTTTGAAAAATGAAGTTTTGAGAGAAATTCTCGGTGAAAGAATAGCAACTAGTGTGTGGCTAAAATTAGAAAGTCTATACATGACAAAATCTTTGACTAACAGGCTCCGATTAAAGCAACACCTTTACACTCTACGTATGTCAGAAGGTATTTCTTTAAAATCACATATTGGAGAGTTTAGTTCAATTGTTACTGATTTGAGCAAGATTGACGTACATATTGACGATGAGGATCAAGCTTTATTGCTATTGTGTTCTTTGCCTCCTTCATACAAGTACTTTCGAGATACTATGATTTATAGCAGAGAAGATATTTTCCTTGAGAATGTCAAGACTAATTTGCAAGCCAATGAGAAAATTGATAGTAGTTTGACATTTTCTGAGACATCAGATCAGAGTGTTGGTTTGATCATTGATCAAGGAAGATCAAAGGAGAGAGGTCGAAATTCAGGAAAATCAGGATCAAAATCAAGGCACAAGAATTTGACATGCAATTATTGCAAGAAGAAAGGGCACATCAAGTCTGATTGTTACAAATTGAAAAACAAGCAGAAAGTAAGTGACAATAATAAGAAGAACCATCCACCAGGAGAAGCTCATGTGGCAGCAAATGAGAGTGATGATCTGCTTTGTGTCACTCAAGGCCAAGGCAGATTTCAGGATACCTGGATCATGGACACTGGAGCCTCGCAACATATGACTCTTAATAGGGAATGGTTTACCACTTACAAGCCAATCAATGGTGGTATTCTGTTAGGTAATGATCACGTATGTAAGGTTGCTGGGATTGGTACAGTGCAGATCAAGATGCATGATGGTGTCATTAGGACCTTGTCTGAGGTCAAACACATTCCAGATTTGATGAAGAATCTTATCTCATTGGGCACTGTTAAGAAGAATGGTTGTAAGATTGGGTGTGAAGGTGAAGTTCTGAAAGTTTCCAGAGGTGCTCTTGTATTGATGAAGGCTGCTAGAATTGGCACATTGTATTTCTTGCATGATTCGACAGTCACAGACTCAACTGCAGTTTCTACTTCAGTTTCAGATTTAGACGTGACAAAGTTGTGGCACATGCGGCTGGGACACATGAGTGATAGAGGTATGGCTGCTTTGAGTAAGAGAGGTCTTTTGTGTGGTCAGAATACTGGAAAAATGGAATTTTGTGAGCATTGTGTTTTTGGGAAGCAGAAGAGGTTGAGTTTCAGTACAGCCATTCATAAAATAAAGGGAACATTGGACTATATCCATTCAAATCTTTGAGGTCCTTCTCAGGTTCTCTCTAAAGGTATGGGTGCTGCTTATATACTCACTTTCATTGATGATTTTTCTCGTAAAGTTTGGGTTTATTTCTTGAAACAGAAAAGCCAAGTGTTTGGAATCTTCAAACAGTGGAAAACTTTACTTGAAAAGCAGACTGGGAAGCTGATTAAGAGGCTAAGAACAGATAATGGCCTTGAATTTTGCAATAACGAATTTAATGAGTTTTGCAAAATCGAAGGCATTGTTCAGTAACACTATGTTTATTACTCTACGTCCATTATGTAACTATAGTTTGCTCACATATCTTCCTTCTAAAAAGTCCCTCTAATCTCTTCTAACCATGGTTATGTGCCCTCCCTTAGGCTGAAGATTATATATAGGTGAAGAAACGCAGAAAGGGAGAGGCCATTTGCAAATCTAAAGGGTTAGAAAGAGGTGTGGTTTCGATATAGGAAGTCCTAGGTTAATAGTTAGTTCTCACATAATACTCTAATTGCATCCAACATCAGCAACTATGGCTCCAACTAAAAGGTCCAGCGATTGTTGAACTAAGTTGAAAACCTTCCATTCATCTCATCAGTATGAGTTTTGGACTGTTATTTTACTTTTTTTTTTTTCTTAGTAGATCTTCAATGTTTATTTTTTCTTGTGTAAAGGAGAGATGGAAAATGTCATGCTCTTTCATTTTCATTTGCTGCAATATCATCCATGTCATTTTTTCCTAACCTAGTGCAATTTCAACATGCATACATTCTTAATTGGTTGCCCATGGATGGAACAGACAGCGTTCTGCCAACCTTAGAGATTCCTTATGTTTTGTTTAATGATTGACGAATCAGTGTTGTTTGAGTGATGAAATTTATCAAGCTTTGGAAGGCCTTGTTTTTGAATTTGGGCACCACCTGATGTGACAATTCCTTTTAAGGATGACTTAACCATTGCATTTGCTTGCAAAAGTTCCTAAGGGAGTGTGCCCTTTAGGCCGAGGATTAAATGTCAAAGGAGGACTTCTCCACCTGCTACCTGCTTCAATTTCCATGAATCGAGTCAATTATACCAAGCATGTAGGTTAGTCTTTGCCAGGACTTCCTAATGATATTTAAAGGCCAAAGGATGTGGAGATAATCATGATTTACTCAAACTTTAAGTAGCATCGATGGTTGACAAGTATCTTTTGGTTACGTTTTTGCTAATCGTTGCATGTATTAATGTAAAATCTGCAGATAAGTTGCTTAAAGCTCACTTGTGTTGGCTATGAAATAACATAACTTTTGTTGCAAGGATATCACATCCTGCATGTAGGATTTAAGGCTAACAATTTAAATGTAGGTGGGCCTAAGGGTCAGTAGAAAATACAACCCACATGTATATGTTTAACCATGTTGTTAAGTGAATGGAAGTATATGACTCTTTGGCTATTTGTGTTTTCAAATAACTAAGTTACCAAGTTGAAACTATTGGAGGTGATACTGAGTAACCATGTTGGGCCTATTAGAGTTTGTACTAAGTTACCAAGTTGGGCCTTATATGGATTTAGACAATGTCATTGATCAATAATATAATTTCACTAATGAAGCTTAACGAATAACAACTTAGTGTTCAATACTTTCCTTATTTGGATGTGATAAGAGGCCTAAGGCCATCCGTGTAAAAACATGCTTCGGGCTTATTTGAACTTCGTTAGAAACTGTGGTACAATCAAAGAAGCCTTATGGTTAAAAAGTTTATATAAAGAGCTTAGTCTACATTAATATATTGTTACTATACCTGGTGACAGTCAAAGTGCAATACACCTGATTAAGGATCAAATGTATCATAAGAGGATGAAATATATTGATGTGAGATATTACTTCATTTGGGAGACCATTGCTGAGTGAAAGGTTTTAGTTCAAAAATTAGTAATAGAAATAATCCTGCACATATATTTACGAAGCCTTTTCTAATTGTTAATTTCAAGCAATGCTTAAACTTAATTGACATGGTATAATGATTTAAGAGCTTATGGAGAAGGTGAAGTATTGTTATTATATCTACATATGAGACTTAAGTCAAGGTGGGGATTTGTCAAGTTGATACCTAAAGTCTTACATTGAAAGATGGAATGAAGTTAACTAACCTTTTTCCTTAAGAGTAATGTAATTTATTTTATAAAAAAAATTAAAAAAGTAAAACATTAAGCTCCTTTAGTCCATTATTTGGGTTTTTGTTAATTAAACTTGTTGTTCCCATAGCCTTGTATAGGTTGTAATTATTGTCAATTAGGTTTAAGTATGCAAGAAAGTAAAAGTCACATGGAGGGGTAAGAACGTAAAAGCCACATGAAAAGGGTAAGATAGTAAATTTGCCGCAAGTAAGTCTTATTGGGGTTTCATGGAGGAGTATATAAAAGCCATCGGAAGACAACAAAAAAAAGACGTATCGGCTATTGAGAAAAACAGACAGAAAACTTACGCACACCACCAGTAAGAGAGAGAAACTCGTGAGAAACGCACACCACCGGCACACCAGCAGTCGGCAGTTGAGTAGATCGGCACACCACCGGCACACCACCGGCACACCAGCAGTCGGCAGGTGAGCAGATCGGCACACCACCAGCACACCAGCGGTCGGCAACTGAGCAGGTTAGCACACCATCGGCACACCAGCGGTCAACGGAGACAGATCCGGCAGACGACGAGACAGATTCGGTAGAGGGTGAGAAAAATCCGGCAGAACAAGGGCTGGACGAAAAACAGAAACCGTGAGGCGAGTCATTAGACAAGGAGACGGGTGAAATCGTGAGATAAGGAGACGGGTGAGACCGTGAGACAATGAAAGTAGGAGCTATGTGAGACAACCTAGAGAAGAAATTCGGCAAAATATCGGAAAGAACTCAACATATTTTCATATCTCTTCAAGAGAGGTTAGAGAGCGTTGTGGTGAACTTCTAAACGGCAATGGAGTAGCCTTTCAATTCAATAGAGGCAAGACAAATTAGAAGAAGGGTAGACACCGTAAGTGATACTCTTTGTATTATACTTGCTTAGTATTTGAAATAGTGAAAGGAGTAGAGAATTAAGACATCCATTGTAACTGGAATTCTCAAGTATAGAGGATGGTCTCGGTAAGGGAGAGTCCCTACCACCGTGGATGTATGTCACATTGACGGAACTATGTAAATCTCATGTGTCCTTAATTTGCTTTACATTCTGTATTTTGAATTGAGTTGTGAACGCAGCTAAAGTATTAACCAACCCATAACCTAACGAAAACCTAAATAAGAACATCCGAATTGTCTATTAGGTAAGGTGTCTGAAAGGTGACTTTGGAGACTATTGTGATTAGTAGGTAGCAATAGATCTACCTTAGTCGAGTCTGAGAAAGAGTTCGCTTTTAAGAAGAGGTTGAAATTGTTCACTTACTTGCGAATTGCGAATTGCGAATTGTGGTGATACTGATTCACCCCCCTCTTAGTATCATAAACTAGTAGATCTTAGGGAGAAGTCGGGAACTTCAAAACTCAAGAAAAGTTGTTTGTTTTTTTATATATTTTTTACTTTAGTAATATTTACTTCTACTTTTACCTTTAGACTTAAGTTAAATTGATCAAACCATATAAATTTAGTATCCTTTGTCTTCAGTTATTTTTTTTAATATTTTATTTTATTTTATTTTTTGTTATTATCTTTAAGGGTTATAACCTGAAGTTTATCTTCTAACAAACCTCCTAGGAACAATCTTGCTTTTTGCCATAAAAGCTTGGCACACTATCAATAAATATGTTTTAATGATAGTTTTGACATGCTTAAATGTTAGACAAGGTATGTAACATCATTTAATGTCCATACTTCAACCATAAGAGCAACACTCATCTTTTTGACTCTTATTCAACCCTTTACAATCCTCTTATTAGCTCTATTACACCTTATTATACCCTCATTTTGTTTGTCTTAATTAATAAATGATCTTGCATTCATTCTTATAATTTGACACTTATGATGATTATTTGTAAATTGCATTTGGATCACAAGTTATGAATTTAGAAGTAGAAAAAGCAAAAAATAATAAAAAAAGTAGCAAAAATAAAATACTAAATGAAAAAAAAAAGAAATTTAATTATATTATTACAAATTAGTTTATACATTTTAATGTATAAATATAATGTACACTTATTTTGAAAGAAAGGGCCGATGACTCTTTGGGGTCTTAAAATAAATCTAAAGGTAAAAATTGCTTGTAGATATATGCTTTATAATCGAACCATAAAGGAGGGCCCTTACCTTCTCAAAAACTATAGGCCAAGCATTCAACTATGATAATATCAATCTATTAGCCCTCTTTGTGAGATTCAATAGCTTGATTTAAGTGGAAACCTTATAGATTAAAAGCCTACATAAATTAAACATAGGTAATCTCAATCATCCGATGAAAGTAATCTTATCCACTCATAAAAAACCAAGCCAATTTACACCATCTAGCAAAAGTAATTATAGATTAATAGTCAATATCTGGCCAATTTGTCTATAAAAGCCAACCTCATTAATAAGGCTAAAAAGGTGACCAAAAAATTCAAGAAAAAACCCAAAAGAGTTCAAAAGGTAGCAAATTAGGAGAGCCAAAAATATACATGAGATAAATGAGCAAAGAGCTAATAATCAGTTTGGAGAAGCTAATTAATTTATCACTAAAAAACTTAACCAAGATAGTGCATCCAAAACCCCATAATCACTAGAGAGGAGCTCAAGCGACAACATAATGTCATTACAAAAATTGTCTAAATCTATGTTTGAGATACCACCTAAAAAGAGAGATTATACTTTTCAGTCAACTAAAATAGGAATTAAGGTATCCACAACAAGATTGTACAACCTTTCAATTTCCTTTTCTTTTTATTCTTTTCAATTTATGACATTTTTCCAAGACATTTATTGGTATAAATAAGTCATAATAAACTCATAATCATGATTAAAGTAAATATTAATGGCTAAACATCAATTTAAAAAAATCATTTCACTACTCGAGAACACAAAAGCATAAGGAATTAATGGTCCATTAAAATCAAACAAACAACATTTAATAAAGTTAATTGTTTCATAGTACACATTAACACTTTTAGTTCTTCATAAAATCAATAAAGAAACACTTACATGGTTAACATTGTTACTTTCATTTAGCTTGATTTATCTCTTACCATTGAAAACAATAAGAATTATTAAGGGTTTCAATTTATTTTTATTTTTTTAAAATATATATATATACTATAAAAAGGAAAAAAACAAAAGGAGGTTAGAAAGTATGATAAGAGGCTCATATTGTCTTAGAGAGTTCACTGGAGTGTTACAAAAAAGTTGACACTAGTCATTGAAAAACCATTTTCAATCATAAGAAAATGACCAAAAAACAAAGAGAAGCCATCATTTGAACCAATACAACCCAACTTATGCAATGCCAAAGACAAAACAACAAATGGAGGCTAAAAAATGCAAAAATTGGTGGGTTAAGCTTGGTCAAATACCACCACCATTGCCACATACATCACTAACTAGCATTGTTTAGCCTAAAGCCCCTAGTAATCTAACCATTAGAGGTTGATCTACCCATTAGTGGGGTCTATGCTTTAGAAAGTTTGCTAGAAAATGACGATTAGTGTTCCCAAGCTCTTTACTATGACCAACTGGCACACTAGGCAACGGTTAGTCCAACAAGACTTGCTGCACACTAATTGGAATCCTTAGTAAACAAAGCTCCAAAGCCCATAAGCTCTTTGACTTTTTTCCCCCCCATGTGTTGTATTCAATAATTAGCAATGCATGAAATGGAGACTCTTAGCTATCCATCAGTATACCTCACACCTCAATTGGAGGTCATTAGCAACTTGATGATGGTAATAATGAATGCTTTGTACACCTCCAAGTGCCAAAAAGAAAAATATATATATATACAAAAATTTGTTTAAGAGTATAAATCAGAGCATTTAGATAGCCATGATAAATCCTAGTAGAAAGGTTAAAAAATAAATTGGTGCAAGGAGGAAAAAGGTGAATAGTGAGAAGTATTGTCAAAGAAATGTAAAAGAAAGCGTGATGTCTAAAGGTTGAAGAAAAGTAAACAAAGAAAAAAAAAAGAAAAGGGAAGGAAGAAGAAAAAAAGAAAAAGGAAAAGAAAAGGAAGAAAAAGACAAAACAAGAAAAAGATGAAATAGAGAAAAGACCAAAAAAAAAAAGGAAAAATAGAACAAAATTCTCAGTAGCAACATTATGCTAGGACAATCATAAATCACTTTTATGTCATATAAATGATTGTGTGACAATCATAAAAATAGATAAAAAAAAATAAAGTATTAATAGGAGTAAATAATGGTATTGTCGCTTGTAACAAGCATTTGGGTTGGCCATGACCTTTACTAAGGGTAACCAAACTCCCAAACCTTGATAAATCCTAAGAAAACAGATTGAGTCACTATGGTATTTCAATTATATCTAAAATGATTAGTGGCAACTCCAAAGTCAATTGTCATCCATCTTAATGTCGTTATTGTCACCTTAACATACTTCACATGTCAAATTTTGTGCCTCTCTCTACATTTATCAAGCTCCCTAGCCTCCCCTAGGTAGCCCACTGTGACACTCAATTGCCAAGCTTGTAATTTTGGTTATGGCATCAAAAGAGGTATCATAATTTACTTAACAACTTTGTTAAAAGGGGTGACCAAATGGTGTTATGTGCTTTACCAAGAAGCCTCCTTAGGTGGGTGTGTTGCATATAATTTTGTTACTCTGGGTAATCACTTAGAAGTCTCATAAGAGTGATGTAAGGATCAATTCTTCCTTGCTTTATGCAACATTCATTTATTGTCTTCCATAAATGCCAAAAAGTGAGGGATGCCTTGTTAAGTACTTGGTGAAATTTCTTTGATTCAAATTATGCTACAAGGCTTTGCTACTAGCTTTGGAAAGATTGGAAACCTACCAAATTTGAAGAATATCTCAATGGACTCACAAACTAGACCACCCTAGCATGATTGCAAAGCATAAACATTTCTTAATAGTCTTATATACTTCTCCATAGATTATACATTCTTTGTTTTTCATTGCTTTCTTTTAAAGTATGTTGGCTTATACTAGCAAAGAGCTTTTAGCTATTCCTTAAAGAAAATGTGTAACTTCTGGATAAATTTTTAGGTTTCAATGCTCTTTCATACCTTTCTCTTGTCACTAAAGGTTTTGAATCTTTGTCCGTTCCAACTGCTCCTTTCTTACAATAAAAATGACATCCTAACTACATTATATACTATTGTATCTTGTCATAATGGCTTTAAGGGATGCTTTTAATTGTTCAAGCTTCACCCAAATAAAACAACACCTTGATTTTTGCAAAAATTCCATTCTTAACCACTATTACCTATTTATCAAGTCTGCCACCAATAAGTCATTTGTATGTTATGGCTTACATGAATGGATCCTAGAATGAGGGGAGATCCTCTGATATGCTTACAATCTTCCTATCCTTAGTGTTATACTAAGTGCCTTTTAATAATAAAGTCCTTTAATGAAGTAAGCTTTGTTAACTCTATGAAGTCCTCACCATTTTGGAATGGTAAAGAAGTCATAAGTTGAAAATATATTTTATTTTAGGATCTTAACCTACAAAACCTTAATATTTTGTATCAACCTCTAACAATACTTGGCATTAAAGTCATTTGGTTCCTTGAATCTCATTTTTCCATTGGCCTTAAGTATTATAATTGTGTTCTAACTTTTTAGTTGATATAACACTTCTTATCCCACTTGCCCTACCAAAAGCTTGCCATTATGTGATTGTTTTTAAAGCACATTATTTATAGAAATTTAAAAATAAACATAGCATAAAATGGTATGAAAATGGCTATTGACTTGATAAGACTCATATAATATTCTTTAGAGTGAAAGGGTCACGTTTTGAGGATATAAAAAGTTTTATGCTATCTATAATTTACAGTATATGGGCTAAATTTTACATTAGCTTTTTTTTTTTTTATAGCTTCACTTAATGCTTTATAATAGGAATCAACTTGTTCCATTAAACTATAAGCTTTCTCCTTTGTTATTGCACTTAAATAAGTGTGTCATTTGAAAAAAAAAAAGAAAATATAGAAAATAACTAGATAATGTGACTTTAATTTTAATCCTATAATTTGATAAGTTTCCAATACCTTGCATAACATCGTAAATAGTACTTAACAAAAATATATAAGGAGACATAAAATCTCCTTATTACAAGCTTCGCAAAGGCTTGAAGCTAGAAGTGTGAGAGTCATTAACAATGATTTGATATGTTAATATCATGATAAATTGCATCACCATTTGGACCTACCCCTTAGAAAAACCAAGCTTCAGAAACACTTATTCTAAGAATCCTTACCTTACACAATCATATACCTTATGCATATCCAATTTAATTATTATGGTATGTTTCTTAGTTCTTTTGTTTTTTCAAAGCATAGAAAGCCTTGTGAGCTATAAATATATTGTCTTAGATGAACCTTTCAAGCACAAACATCATCTAAAGTGAGTTAACTAACTCTTAGAGCAAAGATTTTAACTTGTTACTATTGATCTTGGAGACAATCTTGTAAACAAAATTACATAAATTGATTGGTTTGTAGCTTCTAATATGTTCTAGTTTTTTTTTTTTTTTTTTTTCAATTTGGGATGAAATCTATATTTGTTTAAGTAAACTTTTTTACCATGTGATCCCCTTAAAAAAAGTTGGTCACCATTTAAATAACATGTAGATTCACAATGCTTCTATTTTTTTCAAAAAAAAAAAAAAAGGAAAAAGTCTTAAAAAGTCGTATGAGCCCAAGAATTTCAAGGCCTCCAATTGAAAGGCATAACACATTGTTCATAATCGCTTTATTTAATTAAGGATGTTGGCTGCTATATAATTTCTGGAAGAATCAAATTATCTCTTTTTCTATCTTTTCTTCATCCTCTAGCAATTTTCCCTTTTCATTATCTATTTTTGCAATTTGATTTCTTTGATAACTATAAATAGCATTGTTATAGAAGAAACTAATATTCCAATTGTCATATTTCAATCAATTGATGTGAGACTGTTGGTGCTAATAAATCTCCTCAAGCTACCAACTCTTATAAAGCTACCTTTATTGTATGTTGTTCTTCTTACCCATTTTCTTACTTTCTTAGAGTTATATATAGTTGATTGATCCTGTCATTCAAAGCCCTAATTTTAAGTCTTGTGTTTCTAAAAATCTTTTGCTGCATTATTTCAATTGCATTTGGCAACTCTAAGTTTTGCTTAATATGACAATGCATCTTGAACATTAAACTTGGATGTCCTAACCAATTTTAATCACACTCTTATACTCCACATTTTCTCACAACTTTGATTTAAACTTGAAACTTTTCTTGAATTATATGGAGAGTACATGGGTGTTAAGAATTAAAGGGTTAAGATTAGAACTTATTCTAGGCTCATGAAATAAGAGAGTTCTTAAATATAGCTTTCTCCACTCAATGTTTGAAATTGCCTTATGAAACCTTTCTTGTATGCTAATACCCTTATTAGTCAGTCCATATGAAAAGAGATCCATTAAATTTAAGGACCACTAGTGGGCAATCCTATAGGAAATCAAAGAAAGAGTCTTGTTGGCTATGTTATATTGGTCTTTTACTAATTATCTTTTCATTCCAAATCAAGGCATATAACTTATCAATGCAAAGCCATGGCTTAAACGAATTCGGTTCCAAAGTTTTCAATTTCTCTTAAAATGCATTCCTTTTATTATTTTTTGGTTTCTCATGTATACAACTTAGAATCCATTATCTTATAACCTCACAAGAGTCACATAAAACATGTACATGGTTTTTGGTTTTAGAGAGTAATGTTAAGATTATGTTTTCCTTCCACCAAAGTGCAAGGGCTTATGCCTTACTTACTATCTCTACATATTTTGCCTATTGTAGAAAACATGTCATATGATTTTCTCCATCTCCTTTATTCTCTATTTTGTCTCTATTATGAAGATTATGACAAGGTGATGTTTTTGGATAAGCCCTTTAAGAGCTTGAATTGTCAAGGGTTCTCCTAACCTTTAATAGTTCTAGGCTAAAGTCTTAATTAGTAGTTGTGTGGTTATAGGTTAACCACCACCACTATACCATAAGTCTCCAAAGATTTTGTCAACAAGGTTAGCTCTTGTGTCTCAAGCATCTCTTTCATGCTTTTTATTCTATCTTATGCAAGTAAAGCTATAAGTTCCATTACATCCTTGGATGTACAATTGCTAATGACTTTAATAATAGGTATAAGGCTCATACTAAAGGCATGGGCTCTTTTCAAGCTCTTCAATTTCAATTCTTCATTCTTAATCCATGTTAGGTAATTAGCATCAGCACTCATTAATGGACTTGGGCTAAAAGAGATAGAAGAACAATCAAAAACAATAAGGCAAAAGGTCTCTTAGGTTTTGTTTTAATTTAGATACACAGGATTTCCAAAGGTAGTCAAAGGGACTTAAACTTTAAATGATATGGGCTTTTCTATAAGGCTCACATATGTTCCTATTTCCTCCTTTCTTTTTCTTACCATATTCCCTAAGGTTAGTTATTTGGGATATGAAAACATGACTTAGTTCTTGGAAATCAATTGGTGCTTCTCTAAGCTAAGAGATATTGGTCTTTATGTGTTCCTTTTGTAAAGATACTCTTTAGGTCTTGAAGATCACCCCTTTTTCTATATACTTTCTAGTGTAATAGAGGAATTAAATAGGTCTAGGAGCTTCCTTAGTAAAGAAGTACATTGTAGGTTAAGGGGTAAGGGCATAGGATAATTAATGTGCATTATTTGAGTTTATCCCCCCTAAACTTTTAATAGCTTATGGTCTCCACCAGTATGGGTCAACACCACTATTGCATGCTTGCGATCCAAAGAATCACCATTATTATTGTCTAATTTATAAAGACTGACCATATTGATGAAGGGTCAACTCTCATCTTTAACCCAAACTTTTGCATCAAATCAAGTCTTCTTTCCTTCAATTCACTTTTATATCTCTAAGAGTAGCTTTTCTATACATGGCTGAATTTTTCATATAGATAACAAAAGTTTGACAACTTCTCATAGTTGAAGGTAACCCAATTTATTTTACTATTTTCCTTTTGTTCTTGAAGTCTACCCTCAATGACTCATCCACCTAAATATTCACTAAAAGCCTTATGAAACTATTTCATTCTAGGGAGTTATCTAGCATGAAGTTTAACTCATTTAATCTAGCAAAAAGATATTTTATTTTGCACATATTCTCTCTAGTCATTTGATTAAGTTGCAACCCATGAACTTGGATCCAAAGTAAAGATTGGGAAAAATTAATCTCATCTAGTGAAAGGTGAGGAGGCCATTTCTTAAAGATAAGGTGATGACTAGCCATGAACTAGAAGATGCCATTAATGACTCTTCATCTCTCAACCTTATTAGTAAGTAAGAGAAAAAGGCATTTTGTCTAAGGATTTGTACTTTTAGACCTACTTGTATATTCCAAACCTTCTTAAGGGTGTTCTTGATCACCTTAGAGATAAAGAATTTGTTTGTCAAGATTTTTGCCACTAAGACCACCTTTGTGACATTTTATGCTAAAATAGGATCAATCTCTAACTCCAGGGTAACTTCTTTACAATTTATACTATTTGTTCTTACAATAAAGTCTTTAAAGAGTTCCTCTTGCTCCTAATTCATTGTCTATTATGGTAGGTAAAAGTAAAGATTTTATGGTGTTCCAGGTAATAATTATGGGGTCTGACAAAGGTGGAGATTGGTGGCTATAAAATGTTTACTAACTTAAGTGGTGATTGTCTAACCTAGGATGTGATGATTATTAGTTAGAAAGTAAAAAACTTTGCTAGCCAATTAGACTAGCAAGGTAGGGTAAGGGAAAAGGATTGTAGATTTATATGGAGGGTAGAGGGGATTGAAATGGTTTATTGAAAGGTGGATTCCCTATA
Organism: Rhizophora apiculata; assembly: GCA_037832385.1. Lineage (NCBI taxonomy): Eukaryota > Viridiplantae > Streptophyta > Magnoliopsida > Malpighiales > Rhizophoraceae > Rhizophora > Rhizophora apiculata. Next base: position 694,288 of record CM075441.1, read on the forward strand.
TGGCTGAGAGTGATTGATTTAGGATATTCTTGCAATAGCTAGAGGCATTACTAAGTAGTTGTAGCCCTTATCCTCTGATCATAGATCTCTTTGTAACTAAATGAGGCAAAATTTGTGATTACTATGTTAATTGTTACATTAGGTAAAGAAATAAAGAACCTTATCCTAAACAAGAGAACATTTTGTTTTTTTATATATGTAAGTGCATGAGAAAAAACTCTCACACTAAGAAGTCTTTTGAGTGGTAAAATGTATACATCTTTATTGTTTTGTATTTCATGCAAAGATTGTTTTTATAACTCAAAATGTGATTTTGCAATTTGATTAATTTATTATGAAGATTGGTTTAGTTAATTATAATTTCAGTTTGTTTAATTTTCTTTCCTCACTTAACCAAATTTTACATTATTTGGAACAATCAAGCCAAAGAAAAGATTTAGGGAAAGAAAATTCATTGGAGAGGAAAAAAATTGTATTATAGTTGACAACACCATAGTTGACACCGTAGTTGACAGGTTATTAAGACTGAAAAAATATCAATCTTTTGCATTATAGTGCGGTGGCACTAGAATTTAACGTTTGCACATTGAATCTCTAATTAATTATATTTCAAACATAAAATTTAGTAATTTGCATCCTCAGAAATATTTGTCTCATGGTCATTAAGGTCAAAGGCTTAAGTGCATTTGGAGGTTATGATACTAGTACGTGGGAATTGACCACCTCCACATGGCTTTTCTTTTTTTTTTTTTTTTCTTTCAATTGATTGTTTAGTGGGGTCAGGGATCACATAGCGTGCGACAACAACCATAATTGATTATAACGTGGGCTGTTTACTATTCCTGAAAAGAAGAGAAGAATTGCAATGCAGCTGCGTAATTGCTGGCGTTGTCGATGCATGGAATTGGTCAAAAGTGATGGATTTGGTTCGCCGCGTCCGCAATTGCAGGACGACGGGGTCCTAGAGATTGTATTCTTAAAGGAAAACGTCTTTTTTTGACTTCTAATAATTTTATTTTTCGACCAAAACCTTGGGCTCTCTGTTGGTAATGCTCTCCATCGGTTTATATTCAAACTTTTCCATTGTAATGTTCACTCAAGAGAGTCTTTGCATGAGAAGTTTAATCTATTGTCATGAAAGGAAATTATCTTTTTTTTTTTAATAAAAAAAAGGAAAAAAAATTATTAAGCTAACATTCATGCAATAGCATTAAAGTTTTGAAACCAAAAATGACCAATGAGCCTACTTCAACGGTGATGGAATCTTCTGCTGGATTCATGACCTTGGATACAAATTTCATCATAGTCAATTGATTAAAAAATACAGGAATAAAAATATTCCCATTTTATTTGTTTTTTTTTTTTTTGATAGTTAAGTAAATTTCGTTAAGTAATGCAGCTACAAACAAATGGAAAGGATAGCCTAATGTATATATTAAAAAAAAAGTACTGAGGTAATGTATTAAAATTTGCACAATGCATAAGAAAAAAATTGTCAATGTATTAATCAGACATAGACGACCTAGTGAAACAAATGGAATATTCATCATCCATGGTTTGTAGAGGGGTGAAAATAACCCAATTTTTTGAGTTTGAATGGAATGGTATGCATGCCCTGCCCACCCACTAAAAAAATTCAAGTTGTTTTCCCGTTTGCATCCCCATAGCTCGTGGGTTCAAGCATACTTTTCATCTAAAAAAGTACCGTCAAATCTATGATGATTTGTTGAACATTTTACGCTAAATAATAATGATTATGTAACAAACGTAACGACCATGCATGTGCAACACCACTTTAAAAGGTTCAAGTCTTAATTCTAATGTTATAATGGTTTTGGTTTCTTCCGAAAACTTCTAAAACAATCATGTGGAATCGGAAATTTTGGTATGCATCGTCTAAGCATTGACAGAATATGGAACAAACTCACTGATAGCAAACTCTTTTAGAACCCAACTGATAAGAATAATAACATCATTGATTCCTGACAAGCCCAAGATAGGCCCATAAGCCCAATTTAAAAGCTAGACAATACATTGCCTAACGCCCTCCCCCCATAAGTTCAAGCCAATTATCACCCACAAGCAAGGAAGCCGGCTAGCCCATAACTTGGCTTCCCCTCTTTGTTCCAAATTCGCCTACCCATCCTTCGCTAGCCATGGAAGAACACATGGCAAGGTGGGCATTCTTCATCCTTGCAATAGGTACATCCTGTTCCCATAGTCATGGTAGAACCCTTGTCCACTGCTATGAGGACTATGACACTAGAAGTAGATTAGCACTACATGTTGAAGGACTCTTATCGTACTCCCCAAGTTGTACCATCTTTATGCTAATTAATGGAAGTCCACAAAGCCTTGTTATAAATTTACATGTATGTTAGTTCTCAAGGTAAGGCCTAACACTGACATTCATCTTCTTTATCTTCAGGAAAACCTATTTGATTTAGGCACTAGAGTATTAACACTAAGTCACAACCTAATGCTCTATAGGCTTCTCTTTGTCTTGCAAGTCACATCCCATAATCCCTAAAACTTCTCACCATTAATGAGCCATTTGACAATTGTCTTTTAGGGGAATGTTTTCACAATTTATTAGTTTAAACAACCCTAATAAGACCTTTACTACCTCTTTATAGCCAAATGAACTTCCTAAATTAAGTCTTATTTTTATCACTTTATTAAGGTTGAGGCAGCATCTACAAATAAGAACTTGAGAAAAAAAATATTAGAAACATTAATTAATCAAATATCTCTGAGATATTTTGGTTTTGATGGTGATCAACTAGTTAGAGCTTTCAAAAAGTTTTGGTATTTGATTCTACTCTTCTTGCTAAAAGGTTGGCTTTTGAAAGGCATTCTTTTTGATCTGTTTTGGAGCTTTTTATAATGAAAGAGAATATTTCCACCTAATATAGAATACAATTCAATTTAAAAGATTTTCCCCTATTAATTAACAAGATTTTTAGTATAATTGGCATTAGCATAATAATCTTCATATTTTGGATTTCTTACCAATAATATTTCTACCAACTAAGCTATAGCTCATGCCAACATTGTCCCTTATGTTGGTGCATAGATATTGCTTATGCCTAACTTGTCAAGTGAGTTAGAGAATGTTTTGCTTGTTATAGCCTTTGTGAGAATATCTGTAACTTAATTGTACAACTTTACAAAGGGAAGCCATATAACCTTTGCCTTAATCTTATCTTTGATGAAATGTTAATCACCCTTTACATGTTTTGTCTAATCATATTAAATTAGATTTTAAGCAATTTCAATATTAAGCCTATTATCATAAAATAAGTTCATAACCAATTTTGATATGAATCCAATTTTTATAAGTAACCTCTTAAGCCAATTATTCACAATTACCTTTTACCATACTCCAAAATTCAGCTTTTGCACTAGGCAAAGCAACTACCTTCTACATTTTACTTCTCTATGTAACCTAACTCCCACTAATAAAAGTTAGATAGCCTACCGTAGATTTCATATTAATAGCACTCTTAACCCAATCTACATTTATATACCCCTCAACATGCAAATGATTATGGTTTTTAAACAATAGTCCCTTCCCTAGATAGGACTTTAAGTACCTCAGGATTTTATTGCATTCATATGATCTTCACTTGGATTCTACATAAATTGATTTATCACACTTACAAAATATGTAATATCTGGCCTTGTGTGGGATAAATAAATTAACTTCCCCATCAGCGTTTTGTACCTCTCCTTATTAATTGGCTTTTAATCCATACTTTTTTTTAGCGTATGATTTTGAGCAATAAGTGTATCCATTATCTTTCATTAAAGAATCCCTATTTCAACCAATAAGTCAAGCACATACTTCCTTTGAGACAAGAATACCTTGGTTTGACCAAGCAACCTCAATGCTAAGAAAGTATTTTAGTCCACCAAGATTTTTCATATCAAATTTTGTTACAAGAGACTTTTCTAAATTAGTAATCTCTTCTTTATCATCTCATATGATTATTATATTATTCACATAAATAATAAGAATTATTACCAATTATTTTTTAGGCTTTAAAAATAAGGTATGATCAGCACTGTTTTGTTTGAAACCATTATTCTTCATTGTAGAACTAAATATTCCAAATTATACTATTAGGGATTACTTTAATCCATATAGTGCCTTCTTTAATTTACACATTAACTTGTCCTTAGAAGAGATACCAAAACCATATGAAATTTTCATGTACACCTCTTTAACTAAATTCTTATGTAAAAAGGCATTTTTTATGTCAAACTGGTGAAGTGGCCAATCTAAGTTGGTAGCAAGTGATAATGGGACTCTCATAGTGTTTAATTTTGCCGATAAGAGAATGTTTTTTGGTAGTTTCTACCATATGTTTGAGTAAATCTTTTTGCAACAAATCTTTCTTTATATCCTTTAATTGATCCATTTGCCTTATATTTGATTGAAAATGCACACTTATACCCTATTGGTTTGTTTTTTTTTTTTTTTTCCTTTGGATAATATCACCAAGTTCCAAGTGAAATTCTTTTGCAGTGCTTCTATCTCATCATAAATTGCACATGCCCAACTTGGGTCTTCCAATACTTCATGTATAGTTTTAAGCACTTTCCTATTAGCTAAATTACTCATAAATGTTTTAAGAGAAGGAGATAGCTATTAAGTAGTAACATGGTTTGTAATAGGATGCCAAATTTTTTTGTTTTTAACATCTAGTTAGTATCCCTATGGTGGCACTCCGCAATTCTTCCTATTTGATAGTTTAAAATCACAAATAATATTAGATTCATTAGCAAGAGAGTTCAAATATGGTACCTTGATGACATTCTTTACAGATTAGTTATGTGCTAAATGATAAAGAGAAGGTTATTCAAGTTCAGGAGAAATTATTTCTTGTCAAATAACCTCCTTTTCTTAAAGTTCTAACCTAGTGCCTTTATGATACTCTTTAGGTGTAGCTCAACATTTTGCCATGTCGAAACAATATTTTTATATGTTGGAATGATACTCTCATTTGCTAATTTCTCCCTTATTAGCTCTGCTTACTTAAATTCTATGTAGTACTCTTTAAAGCCAAGCCACCACTCCCACTTATCACTTTCCTTATAATATTCTCAAGTAATTATTGAAGGATATAACTCATGCTATAAGAAATATTCTAACTCCACAAAGGATACATCCATAAACGTGTTTAGCTTTCTTAAGGTTAAATCATAGTATCAATATCCTTTTTTATTACCTTTGTTCCCCTGAAAAACGCTGCAAATAAAGTATAGTTCTAGTTTTGTCTATTGATTTTTGTAAAGATAAACATAAACCACATAACCAAACTCCCTTAATGGAAGCATTAGACAAAATGTGATTATTACATACTTGAAAAAAACTTGTAATAAAGTTTTAAAATTAAGAGCTTATGATGACATCTTATTTATCATGCAAACAACAGTCACCATAACATCCACCTAAAACCATTAAAGTGTATTTGTAGCTATTAGTAAGGCTTTGGTTATCTCTAAAATTTGTCTTTTTTCTTTTTTTCCTTTCTACAATCTCATTTTGTTAAGGAATTTGTGAATGTGAAGTTTCATATGTTATTCATACTTCTTAAATTATTCTTAAAAGTCCATGTTAACATACTCCCCTTTATTGTCATATTGAAACACCTAACACCTTGTAAAAAATTGATTTTTTACCATATTGTGAAATTTATGAAAGATGTCAAATACTTTAGTCTTATCTTTTAATAAATCAAGTTAAGTCATATGAGTACATCATTAATAAAAGTAATAAACCATTGAATTCTCATTGATCCCAAGGCTGACACCAATCTCTAAATATCAAAATGAACTAATGTAAAAAGTGAGTGACATTTACTTATGCTTATTAGGTAAGATGTGTGATGGCTTTTTTTTCTAACAAATAAGTTTGAAATTAAAGCTTAATTTATGAAGTTATATGAACAAACTCAAAAATAAATACTCTAAATAAGAAAAAGATGGATGTCTCAAACAATGATGCCATAACCACACATATTATTATTTTTTATCAACTCAGCCCATCAGACATACTTGACTAAGAGAAAAATCATCAACATAATATATCCCCTTTTGTTTAGTACCATGACTAATAATCTTCTTTGTAAGAATATCTTGAAATAAGCAAAAACTTGGGTATATCTTATATTAGTTACAAAAGATCTTTACAGCTATAAATAGGCAACAAAATCCTACAAATCAAACATCATATGCTCTATTGCTTTAGAATCAATTATCCACTCATTTTTACTTGGTTCCTATTGGGTTTAATATGTTTCCTAAAACAACTAGTGCCACCCCTTGAGAACTGGTGTCATAGGACACAATCCTTCCCTACAGCACAAAAGATAAACCATTTTTAGATTCCATCCCTTCAATTCAGCCTAAATTCTCTCTTCCCTAGCATCATGCTTCTTTTTGGCTCTTAACTTATGCCACCATTTGTAAACCTATGTATTTTAAAGCATATTTCTCAAGTATGATTAGGATTCCCATAATGAGAGCATCTTTCTCCATCCACTGAAGCCTTAGCCTTTGTTGAGGTAGTTCCCAACCAAGATTAATTTGTTGAAGGGAAGGTTACCTTAACCCTCTTTTTGACACCATAGTAATGCTCTATGTCTCATTTTTATCTCCCTTTGATAACATAATAGCTTATCAAAGATCTTCCTAATGGACTAAAGCATATGCTTGCTTAATGGTTGAGAATGTTTCAACTGGAGAACATATCCTCAAATTTTATCTAACAATCATCCAATTCATCCAAAAAAGTATAGACCTTATCCTCATGAATGATAAAGTTATACTTTTTAACATATATCCCATAGTTCATTGGATTCAATTTGCAAAAATCATTTTCTCTCTAAAGGCCTTGGAAAGTATTGTAGTATGCTTCTCTAGACCCTTCTCCTTACTTCATTTTAAGTTTGTATACCTGAGACATGTCTGCACCATTAAACAATTTTGTGGCAACATCCTATAAATCCTTTGCTGTTGGAAATCTTATATAATTTTTAATTAGTTTAAGATTTATAAAGTTAATTAACCAACCCCTCACAAATTGTATTTACTATCCTTCATTTATTGAATGTTGGGTCTACCTCAGTGATTAGGGAAGATCTCTATTTATGTATCTTAGTTTGTTTTTGCTTAAGACATAAATTTCAACAACTTGGGACTAAAGATCATAATTGATACTATTTAACACCAATTATGGTTGTTCCAATATCTTGTCCTAACAAAGTTCGAGTCTAGTTCAATAATTGAGATATTCTAGTAAATAGGTTTGCAAGGATTGAAGCCTCTTTGTGAGAACCCCCCCACTTTACACGAAGAAGTCTCCTTCATGGTGGAAGAATTTTCTTCCATTGTTGATGATTGATTAGGTTTTTGGAAACATATGCTTTGATACTATGATAAGAAATTAATATCACTTATATTATTTTTCTATATATAGTGTCTTTTATATTTTTTGAAAGAAAAAAAATATATATTTCTACTTAATATAAAATATAATTCAATTTATAAGATTTTTTATTAATTAATAAGATTTTTCATATAATTAACACTAACATATAGCTTAATATTTAAAATTTCTTGTCAATAATTTTTCGTCTTTATTCGGTGATCTATCCCAAAAAAAACTAAAGATGTTTCCAACGAAAAGGGGATTTCTTGGACAAGTTAATGATAGAAAAGGAAGAAAATATATATACTTTTTTAACTAATTGATATAACATGTTTCATAAGTATTATATGTCATATGAAGGTCTTTCCCCACGATTTAAAATATGTCAAACAGTTTAGCATTATTTATTTATTTATTAAGAACTCTTCCTGAGTCACTCAACGTGGTTTGCCAAGCCTTGAAAAATCCTTCACAGGGCATCGGTTTACCTTTTGCGTTACCTAATGAGAAACTTCAAAACAATGACTTCAAGGTGCCTTTTTCATCCTTTCCTCGCGCAATAAGTTTACCAGCAATCTCGTGGGCGATATATCGGTGGGTAGCCTCGGCCAAGTCCTTGAAAATCACAGAAGCAAGTTAAAAGGCAGCATCTTGTTTAATCAGAAGAAAGCCAGCTGGGGGCATCATGATGGTGTATAGGATGCACTGGACTGGATCAACGGTCCACAGAGAACAGTCATTTGTGCATCCCAAGACGAAAATCATGGAGTCATATTTGGTATTTCAAAGTCTACCTTTCTTTTCTGCTTCCTTCCCTGTCTCCACTTTTAGAATTTTCAATACCATTTTGCCCTTCTTTTCTCGCCTTCCTACACGCTTCCACTTCAAAAGAGGCCAGGAATAAAGAATATGTTCTTGTTTGACCAAATCCATGCCCCCACACCCTCTCCCACTATAAATATCTCAGGCCTTCCTCAGCCTCTTCTCCAGGCAATAACCAAATTAATTAACTTGCTTGAGCTCAACACCCTTCCCTTTGATTTTCTCACAATCTCTATTTCAATTTTCAAATTTCTTGTTCTTGTTGTTGCCTCAACTAATCAAGCCAGCAACAATGGTGCTCTCAAGAATGGCTTCCGAGTCTGATGTCTCCGTGCACTCCACCTTCGCCTCCCGCTACGTCCGGGAATCATTTCCCAGGTACCCAAGTAACTTTGTTGTATGACGAAGTTACAATTAGTTTTGAATTTTTTTGGAGCTAGTTAGCATCCTTATGTGTCATTAATTAATTAACTCTAACATATGTCGGATTATGGTTGTTTAGGTACAAGATGGCAGAGAACTCCATACCGAAGGAGGCAGCATTCCAAATAATAAACGATGAGTTGATGCTGGATGGAAGGCCAAGGCTGAACTTGGCATCCTTCGTGACAACATGGATGGAGCCTGAGTGCGATAAGCTTATCATGGACTCCATTAACAAAAACTACGTTGACATGGATGAGTACCCTGTTACCACTGAGCTTCAGGTACCTCTCATCCTCTCTTTCTCTAGCCCCTAAAATTTTATTTGCTTCAATTAATTTAGAAGCATATACAAAGATTCTAAATTGCAGATGTTTGTCCAATGTCACTTTGATCTAATCAACTGCCGATTTGTCTCAAATAAAGCTACTGTTCACCGAAAGTAGTGTCAAAGGGTCAAAGTCTTTCTTTTGTGGCCATTGGTATTTGTACCGGCACCGAATTCCACCACTTCCCACTAGCCCCATGTACCTGCGCACGCGCCCTTTTGGGTCCCACGCAATGTTACAATGTCTTGGGTCAACATAGTTGTTGGCATCCTGTCTGACCCTTTTTACTTACCAAGTTTCAATTTTACTCTACTTTTTCCTTTTTTTACCTTTTATGAACAAACAAACCAAACTAAACTTTTCCTTGTGTGGAAAAAAAAACAAAAAAAAAAACTAGCCACTACTAATTTTGTTTCGTAAAAGGTAATTTCTTGGATTAGCTGGCACCCTCCACATGGATGTGTTTCACAATTCAGTAAAAGAAAGAAGTATAGGATACGATAGTGTTAATAAAGTGCAATAGATGATTTGGCTAGAGCGTCACATCAGGCTCAATTGTATGAATAATTGGGTATTGTATTGTACAGAATCGTTGCGTGAACATGATAGCAAATTTGTTCAATGCTCCGCTTGGGGAAGCTGAGGCAGCGGTTGGTGTTGGAACGGTAGGATCGTCGGAGGCCATAATGCTGGCAGGCCTTGCCTTCAAGAGAAGGTGGCAGAACAAGCGCAGAGCTGAAGGAAAGCCTTGTGACAAGCCCAACATTGTCACTGGTGCTAATGTGCAGGTATAATTAATATGCCAACCAAAACTGATTAGCAACTAAATCGTGGTTCACATAACAATATTCATCCATGCAACCAAAATTATTATGCAGAAAAATGTATCTATGTGTGTAGGTTAGAACAATATCATGAATTAGTGAGTTTGTAATAATGTATCTATGTGTGTAGGTTTGCTGGGAGAAATTTGCCAGGTACTTTGAGGTAGAATTGAAGGAAGTCAAGCTCAGTGAAGGCTACTATGTCATGGACCCTGCCAAAGCTGTGGAAATGGTGGATGAAAATACCATCTGTGTGGCTGCCATTTTGGGTTCGACCCTCAATGGAGAATTCGAAGATGTCAAGCTTTTGAACGACCTGTTGTTGCAAAAGAATAAAGTCACTGGGTATGTATCTACATTTACATGATGTGTCTACTGTTTCATTATCCTCTTAATGTAGCTTAATTATTTGCTGTCTGAATTCTTATTTGTAAATGTTGGGATATTTGGGCAGATGGGATACCCCCATTCATGTTGATGCAGCAAGTGGTGGATTTATTGCCCCATTCTTGTGGCCAGAGCTTGAATGGGACTTCAGGCTTCCACTGGTGAAGAGCATTAATGTTAGTGGCCACAAATATGGGCTTGTCTATGCTGGAGTTGGGTGGGTTATCTGGAGGAGCAAGGAGGACTTGCCTGAAGAGCTCATCTTCCACATTAACTACCTTGGGACTGATCAACCCACTTTCACCCTCAACTTCTCCAAAGGTAATTGATCAATCGACCCTTCTAATTCTATCATAGCATTTCTGGACACTCCATAATTACTCTAACTTTGAAACATGGGCTGAAGTGCTTGTTTTCACATTTTCAGGTTCTAGTCAGATCATTGCTCAGTATTATCAACTAATCCGCTTGGGCCATGAGGTAAGCAGTTAATTAATCAAGTCATAAACACCTAACCTGAACCCGAGGTTCTAAAACATCCAACCAACCTGAATCAATGTTTTAAATTGTGGGATGTTAACATAATTGTGGTCACAATGTTTCTGTAACTTGACTGTGTTTCATCAAATGATAGGCTTAAGAAATTCAAAAACTTTTGTGACCAGGGATACAGAAATATCATGGAGAATTGCCATCAAAATGCAATAGTTCTGAAAGAAGGACTGGAAGCAACAGGACGCTTCAACATAGTATCGAAGGACATTGGAGTTCCTCTGGTGGCCTTTTCTCTCAAGGACAATAGCCGCCACGACGAATTTGAGATTGCTGAGATGCTGCGTCGCTTTGGCTGGATCGTGCCGGCCTACACCATGCCTGCGGACGCACAGCACATTACCGTGCTTCGTGTGGTAATCCGTGAAGACTTCTCCCGCACTCTGGCTGAACGCCTCGTGCTTGACATCACCAAGGTGTTGCATGATCTCGACACCCTCCCTGCAAAACTGAGCGCCAAAGTGTCTGCGGCCGGCTGCAAACACAAGTCACAGAATAGCAAGAATGGTACCACTACAGTGGTGAAGAAAACAGATATTGAGACTCAGAGAGAAATCACCACTTACTGGAAGAACTTTGTCGTGGCCCAGAAATCTAAAAGGAACACCATTTGTTAGATCCTGATGTTTATTTTCTACCTTCAACCATGAGTTCCTCTTATTTTTCCTTGCCTTTTATTTTTTTTTTTGGTTTAATTTTAACTCTTTGAAGTTCAATATTTGTTTCCCTCAATTAACTTCTAAGCCGATACTAATCCAATTTTATACAGGCTTTAATTTTCAAATTTCTTCTCTCCGTTACATTTTATACACATGATTGTTCATTTAGAAGCAGGAGAATTTAACGACTTAGCTTGAATTATAATTGAAACACATGAGAGGAGTCCAATCTATAACCAATAGATACCCAAGGCAAGATTAATGGCATCAAATCTGAAAGGAAAGTTCTTACCAGAATGAGCAGCAACCTGAAGTTTGAGTTTGTGCGTTTGAGCTCTTAAAATTCTCTCCAATCTTTTGTATAACATGATACATGAAGGCTTGATTCAAGAGCTACAAGATTACCCTTTTTGTGGTCTCAGTTGAGCCATATTTTCAGGTTGGAAAACACTGCATCTAACATAAGTGAAATTTCCATTGTTGTTGTCATGGCCACACGATCACCGCCAATTCTTCATCTTGTGAATGATGCTGGCTGAAGCTCAATTGGCTGCCAGTGTCTTTCTCTCTTGCAAAGGAGATCGGAGAGTGAAATTTAGGCCAAACTAAACCCTCTGTTGGGTAGGTAACATAGAGCAGCCAGCCAGTCTCAGGCTGCCATATCATTTGCCAGCATCAGACTTTAAAACAGCACTTTTAGGCCTTTTTTGCCTGTTGGCATCGCCACTCCCTTTGGTGGCATTCAAAAATTCAGAACTTAATTTGAAAGCCATGTTTTCATCCAGAAGTTTTCAGGGTGCTCTCGATAATCAACAAATGGCAAAGTGCTTTTTCTTGCATCGATCCCACTTCAATGGCAACATAATGAGTTGATCCGCCTGTACGTCTTGCCTTTGTTGCTACATTTTTTCCTGTCTTTGTTGAATCTTCTTCATGGCTTCAGAAATAATTTGATAATTCTGTTTATTTGTTTATTTTTCATGTTTTAAAATACGATTAACTAACAATGTTAACTAATCCAGTACGCTTAGCAATAGCACTCATTGGCAAGGCATTAGCACTGCCCCATCAAGATATCAGAAGATCAAAGATTCACTTGGTCGTGACTTTGCATGCGGAATTATGGGACCCAACTAAATTTGAAGGACCTCTCAGTCGTTCGATCACGCACAAGGAAGGCCGTGAGTTTGTGGAATAAAACGCAATCGCTAGGAGAATGCAACCACCCCGCTCCTACCAACACAGCTTTGTCCCAACACGTGCAGACAAACTTCACAAGGGCCCAGCAAAGTGTGGTACGCATAATGGTTAGCACATGGTTTTCAAACCCAACTTGACCGTTAACTCGAATGAGAAATCGAGTCATTAGCTTATTAGTTTAATTGCAAATCAATGGTTTAATTGCTAATTTATTATTTATTATTTAATAATATTTGACATAATTTATATGTACTTATATTTATATATAAGTATATATTTTAAAAATTGGTAAAAAAAATTTAATTTTTTTATTATGACATTAATTTTGTTTATATAGATTTTCTTTATAAATTATTATAATTTTTAATATTTAATATTAATTTAATAAATATTTTATATTTTTAATATTTAAATAAAATTTAAATTTTAAAATATATTTAATTTATTTAATTACAATATAATATATATTATAATTTATCTAATTTATATTAATAAATTTTCACATATATTTAGAATTTAAATAAAAAATTTTTTTAAAAAAATTATTTTCAAATTTAGTTTTTTCATTAAAAAAATTCTTAATTTAATTTTTTCTTTTTGTTTTTTTTTTTAAAAATTAATTTAGAATTTAATTGTAATTAATTTAAAATTTATTTTTTTTATTTAATTTTATTATTTAAATAAACTAATAGTAAAAATACATTTCGTATTAAATATGATAAGTTTTAGTATTTTGTGGAGCTAATATTAGTAAGAGTATATATTGCCAAAGCCAATAGAAAATTTAACTATATTTTTGGTCACGTCATTAATATTTTTTAATTTGATGAAATTTACTTAATTTTAAAATTTTTTAATAGACTCTTATAAGTTTTAGCATTTGACATTAATTTAGTATTTTTTAGTTTTATTTTTTAATATTTGAATATAATTAAAGTTTCAATATACATATTATTTATTTAATTTATTTAATTACAAGTTAACATATTTGATAATTTTTTAATTCATATTAATAATTTTTTACATGTATCTAAAATCTATATAATATAAATATTTATAATTAAAAAAATAAAAAATAAAATAAAAAATAATTTTTAAAAAAGAAAAATAATCCCTCTTTTTATTCTTTTTTTTAGAAATTTTTTTTAATTTTAATTTTTTTTCCTTAAAAAAAAAAGATGCTCATAATTTAAAATATTTCTTTTTATTTTCTTAAAAAGAAAAAATATATATATATATTCTTAAATTTATTTTTTATTTTTTAAAAATAAAAAAATACTCAATAAAAAAAAAAGTGCTCATAATTTAAATTATGGAAATGAAAGTTGTGAGAAAAAAAAAAAAAAAGAAAGATAATAATTTTTTAATTAGTTTTTTTGATAGGTTATAAATAAATAAGAAAGAAAATGATTAGAAAGTAAATTTTTTTTGTTCAAATTTGTTGAGAAATTACAAAAAAAAATAATTTCTATAAAATGACATTTCTGGCTATATGTATAAATTAGTATAAGTATATTTAGAAATAATATTTTGTAAGTATCTTTGTAATATATTCGTGCACATTTATATAAACTAGTAACATTTATGCTAACAATTTTATTTTATTTTTTAAATTATTATTTATGAATTATATGGAAATTTGCTAGAATCAAATAGCAATAAATCCATCCATCTCTGTCGATGGATATTGACGAGTGAATTTGATAAGTTTGATCCATTCCAATTTAAGATCAAAAGATAAAACAAGGAAAGCAAAATTAGAAAATATTATTATAAAGAAAAAGAAAATGGTAAAATCAAGACCCATACATATAAGAGATGGAGGTGTTGAAAAAGAGAAACAAAAAGAAAAAGTGTTGACCCAAAAAAAAAAAGAAGGAAGAAAATTGATGAGAAGGATAATTTTGTAATTTTATCTGCAATAGGCTTTCCTGTCGCTCATTTTCCAATTCTTTGTTATTAAATTGGCGAGAAAGATTTAAACTGGTCCTATAAGAAATTATTCTCTAATTTTCTCCTAGGTTTTATTTCTCGTAGCTCTCCAAATAGAAGAAAATTGCTTTCCTCACAAACTTTCTTTCTAATGGTTTTCTTTCTCACCTTTTTCTCTTGAAACAAGTAGAGAGTGAGTCTCTTTTTAATTTTTTTATTTAAATAAAATAAAAAAATATATTTATTAATAAATATGATAATTTCATACAATAAAATTTATGCAATATAAAATTAAAAAAAATCTCTCTTTTTATTTTCTTAGAGAAATAATATTTTTAAATTTATTTAAAAATACTCATAATTTAATTTTTTATTTTTTTATTTCTAAAAAAAATAGTTCTTAAATTCATTTTTTTAAAAATCCTTATAATTTAAATCTTCTTTAACTTTTTCATTTAAATAAAATACAAATAAAAATTTATTATTCCATAAATATTATAAATTTTTGTTTTGTGCAAATTTAATATCAATATAAATATATATTATTAAAATTTAAAAGAAATCCAATTGTTCTATGTATGTTAAATATTAAAATTTATTTATATAACAATATTTATTTAATTTAAAAAATTTTTAATAAAATTTTATAATTTTTAGTATTTAATATTAATTTAGTATTTAATTTGAAGTTATTTATAGTATTTGAATAAAATTATAATTTTAATGTGCGTTAAATCCTTTTTATTTTTTTTCACATTATAAAATCAAGCATGTTTTGAGAGCAAGCCTATTCATATTTTAATCATGATGCATCAAACTACAGACTTGATTTAATGAGACAATTTTACAATTGAAGAATTATTGTTTTGATGAAAAAAATAATTTAAATATAATAATGATAAATGATATAAGCAGTGACGTTACTCAGAATTTATAGAAATTCAAATGTAACAGTATACTTCATTTAGATTTCAAAGCTTCTGGAATCCATGTATCTATAAATAGACTATTCAAATTGGAAGAGGGCAAAGCGAAATTGAGAATCTCATTTAAAATTCTTGTACAATTTCTCAATGGATCGTCTGAGTCCTTGTAAGCATCTCTCTCTGTCAGCTCTTATTAATAAAAGTATTTTTCTTCATTTTTTCAAATTCTTGTAAAATAGAAGTTCAAACTAATAAGCAACATTTAATTGCATGTACACTTGAGCATAGTAATTATAGTTTTTCTACATATTATTGAAAACCCCATGAGTCAGATCTCAACACGATGGTATCAGTGCCTCCTAAAGCAACCAAGCTGCCACCATAAAAACTTGAATTTTGCAGGGAGACAACAAATACCAATAACTGCAGAGCCTCCTGGAGCAATGCAGTGGCACAATTGGTTTATGCAGGACCACAACAACATCAGTCACAAGCCCACATTCTGAAAACAGAAAATAGAAAACAAGGAGAAAATGGTAACTACCTCGTTATAACTCATTTAAAAGACATTTACACAATATGATACTAAGGGTAGTCCTCACAGGGAATATGGTGCACAAGGTGATATGGACATAAATCTTTTGGAAAATTCTATCACTTCAATGTACGATCATATGTAGTTGATCAAGATATGCGAAGAAACAAACCTTAAAGCTTAAAAATAACCACAGAAATTGTATCACAAAATTTAAAATAAGGCCAATCACAATGTTTAAACTACAAAAATAATGCAAAGGGCATTGCTAGAATATTTCTCTCTGATTTTTATGTTCTAGTAAGTTTGAGGCAAATGTGTATCAACTTAATGAAAGTCATGACATGAGATGGATGCCAAAATTTGGATAATCGCATCTTTAAATAAAAGTGTTTGTCAGTCAACCAGGACTCCACACCACTGCTAAATGACCACCAAGTCTTAGCACACAACATATTAAAATAAATATACCGACCCCAAAAAATAAGCTCGTTTCAACTAGTTACTACAAGCAGAGCGTGGAGAATGCAATCACGTAACCCATATAAAAGCAAAGTAGAAAGAAAAGAAAAGAACTGTACACAATTAGGGTGAGAGAAAGTAACTACAACCTATGTGATAGACAAAGAACTTTCTAATGTAAGAATTTGAGGATTTTGGATAACCAGAATTTGAGGATTTTGGAAACAAACAAAGTATTTGAATCAGTGGCACAAAAGAAAACAACGGCTTCACCAAAAACCTTTCTTCATATTCTTCCAACCTATTGGAAAGGACAAAAGAAATATACAGCACAAAAGGACAAAACAACAATGCAAGTAAAGGAAGACCAAAAGCTCGATATGTTTGAAACCGGAAGATTCTCTCAACTTAAGCAAATTTGAATAAAAAAGATGTAACTAGGTCATAAAAACCGAAGCAAATCAATAAATCATTTACATAAAGAAACATAACCAATATCTCACCCTTTTCTTCTTTGACATAGGGTGTAGCCTCATTTTTGCTAATGTGGAAAGAAAGCTTTACAAGGTAGTCATTGATCTTCACATACTAGGCTTTCGGAGCTTGCTTCAATCTATATAAAACTTTCTTCAACAAATATACTTTATGCTCTTCTTCTTTCTTTTGGAAGCCTTGAAGTTGTTCAATAAAAACTTGCTCATCTAGACTTCCATTTAAAAATTGTAGACTTCACAACAAGTTGATGCACAAACCAATCATTTTGTGCAATATAGGCCAAGTTCGACTTTATTGTATCAAGCCTAACTACTGGAGAGTCAACACCATATTGCTGAGAGTATCCCTTTGCAAACAACCTAGCTTTGTACTTGTTTACATAATCACGTAAGTTTAGTTTGGTGTTGTAAACCCACTTTACTCACATTGGCCTTTTGTTAATAAGGATCCATGTCTGGTTCCTTTCCATGGCATCCATCTCTTCTTGCATTGCTTTTCTCCAACTATTGCATTTTGAAGCTTCATCATAATCAACTTGCTCTGAGGTTGCAAGATTGCTCCACTTATACACATTTTATAGGAGACTAGTTTCTTTAACTGGATAGTTTTCATCTAAATCATTAAAGAAGTTTATATGTTATAACTGCACATCTTGTGTTGGTGTAGATTGGGACTCAATAGGCTTAACTCCTACCTTTTCTCAATTCCAATTTTCCTCTTCTTTGAACCTTAGCTCCTTATTGATGCTTATTTTACTAGTTTGAGGATTGTAGATTTTATAGTTTTGACAATGTCTATATAATTTATAAACACACAAAGCTCAACTTTGTGGTCTAGTTTAAATCCATGCAAAGCCTTATATGAAGTTTTTTCTTTCAAGGATTTGGTTGCCAGCCTATTCAATTAATACACAATAGTGCATGAAACTTCAGCTCAAAACTTCTTTAGCATCTTTTCTTAAACAAAAGACATATGGACATCCCTATGATTATCTAGTTTTTCCTCTCACTCACTCCATTTTGTTAGGGTGTGTAAAGGGTGGTGAATTATTGTTGAATTTTAGCTCCTACAAAAATTTATTTAAAGGAGTTTGTTATTTATTCAACTCCATTATTTGACATGATTACTTTGATTATGCTCCTTGACTGATTTTCAACCAAGGCTTCAAAATCTCTGAAGATGCTTACAACTACTAACTTTTTCTTCAAGAAAAAATTCAACAAAACATGGTCAAGTCATTGATAAATGTTATAAAATACTTGCTTCAACTTAATTACTTTATGTTTATAGGTCCACCAATAAAGAAGCTGAAGTTTCTCCATGCTTTTCTTGGTTTGATCCTTAGAAAAAGGGAGTTTGATCTATTTCCACATTGGCATGCTTCATAAATAGCTTCGGTCTCTCTAATTGTTTGTAGGTCAAGCATTAGATGACTTTTTAAAGTCTTTGTAGATTGGCATTATGCATATGCCTTAATATTTTATGCCATAGTGTGGAACATCAAGAGTCAGAGCCATTTCGTAATTTGTCCCCTAGTTTAAATTAACCTAAAAACTTTTTTCCTTCATAAAAACAACTATAATCTCCACATTAATAAAGTCATGAATTATGCAAGATTTTCTTTTAAATTATAGCTATTCTTAAGCATTTGTCCCATACTAAGTAGGTTTTGATTGATGTTGAGAACATAAAGAACATCAAGAATTAACTTAGTACTTAACTTGGATTGAATTATAGCTATTCTTTTGCCTTGTACCAAAATGAAGTTTTCATTGCCAATCTTAACTCTAGAGGTAAAGCTCCTATTTAGATGTTTAAACATTAACAATTTTGGTGACATGTGATTTGTACATTCATTGTCAACAAGCCAAACCTCAGTGTTTCTTGTAATTGAGCATCCATTTACCTTGAAAAGCTACTCCTCTACTTCTTGTGTGTCATTATTGGTACCCTAAACCTACTACTGTGCTTATTATGCTAGTTTTTCCTTTAAACAAACCCTTTCCTTATGCCTTTTCTCATTACAACATTTGTACACAATGTTTGGTCTCCACCAACAATATTTTGGCAAATGTGTTGGCTTCTTGTAATGCACATAAGGTGGATAGGACTTCTTACCACCAGACCATTTTTGGCTTGTTGCTTTCCTACTTGTTTCTTTTTCTTTTTTTTTTTTATTGTAGCTTTTCAATATACTTTGCTTAAAAGGAAAATAATCCTTCTTTGCTCTTGAACTTGCAATGCATTTATAAGCTTTACTAAAGAGATTTTGGTAAGTGTAGATTTATTGTTCAAGAGTAAAAGAATTGCAAGACCAATATAAAGCCTACAATCTTCCTTTTTTATTGTTTTTGGTTTGTGGTTCAAAAAATAAGAGTAGAAAGAGAGAAACTTACAAAAGCAACTTAATAACATTTCATTGATTAATTCACTTATATAAGTTACAATCGTTATTAAAAATTCAAAAACACAAAGTTGTGACATTTCTCCAGCTTGTGTAAAAAACAACATTGGAGTTTGAATTATAAATTTCTAATTTAAACTACTTTAAATTCAAATACAAAATTTACTTGGTAATAAAGCTAACAAAAGGAGCTCCAAATTCTTGCAACAACTTTTAACTTCTAAAGCTTCACAAGCATCTTAATAGAAATTGGAATCTTAAACTTGAGATGGAGAGCAACACCAATAACTTCATCTTCGAGCTTTATAAGCATTTTCCTTCTTTTCTAAAAGTGCAGCTAATAAGGAGAAGGAGAAGACATTATCATCTACTTTTGTAGACATTTAAGGAGAATAATGGCTAAAGGCTATCAACTAAATCTTCTTTTTGTTGTATCTCAGTGAAGGTGACCTGTTCTTATATAAGCTACAAGTTTCATAACATTCCTTTTAGTTGCATTTCTCCTCATTTACTTACTAGTTTTAGTCACTCTCTATGACGTATCTCAGGGTAGATGGATTAGATCCTATATAAGTTGTAAGTTTTATACATTTATCTATATTTGCATAATAGTTTTAAGCATGCATTTTAAATCTATCTCTCTCCTCCTCTTTTAAGGGGAAGAAATTTTATTTGAGTGATAAATAATAGATGGACAATAAAAGTATAAGATATCATATAAATCAAATTTGTTACCCACATGTTACTACATTTCCTCTTGCTAGCATTCCTTTCTTCTTCCAATTGGATTCTATAGGAACATTTTCAAAATAAAAATTAGATTGTTCTTTAGTTTATTTAGTGGTTATAGAAAAAAGTCGTTTCATGAAAAGATATGTTAAAAGAGTTATATCTATTAGATCCAAGAAACATCTTTTTTAGCCAAATAACCCTTGAACCACTATATATATATGGTGATCCTTCTTTGATTAAAATGAAAGAAGAGTAAGGAAAATATTATTTCCTAATAGATCAATTCTAGATAATATACAAACTTCTTAAAAGTTTAATTTCAATAGTGCACACTACAGTCAAGTTTGCTTTATTTTGTTTTGTGAAGGAATTTGTTATAATCTAATTAATCCATTATGAAGATGAATTTTGCTTTAAGAAAAGTGAGAAGTAATTTTTTCATTTCTAGGATAGCCCTTAATTATGGTTTTTAACAATTTTAAGCCAAAAATTTTCATGATTAGAATGTTAAAAATTAGCTTCTAACATTGTTAAAGTGTCATGTAAGTTATAATGCGATATATTTTTCTTCCTAATTATGTCAAAAGATGAAATTCTAAGATATTGTTTCCTTCACAACACATCCATAAATAACAAGACAATAAGTCTTTAGTTAGTATACAAAAGAGGAAGTGCATGTAGTTTGAAAAAGAAACAATTCGACAAGAAATTTGTTGTATGGTTGTTGCAGTTGCCTTTATGAATAAAATTGGTGAAAAGGCATTATGTTTTGGCCTTTGGTCACGCCGCTTGGACCAGAAGGGTCTTGAAAGGGATTGTTAATTCCTTAGACAAGGCATGTCATGACTTTATAATTTAAAAGGCAAGGTGCATATATGGACTCTTGTTTACGATTGTGCATGCATAGTGGACACCAAAGGACGCGTTATGTCATGCAGCTTTCATGTTTAAGGCAAAAGGTTGTCTCGAACCCTTACAAAGGAAAGACAACTAAGAGGCGTGATGGGTTGTGGCAAGTGACAACTACTACGCCAAATGGTGGCTTTTGAAAGAAAATTTCGTTTCCTTAAAATTGGTGCTCTCTTTAAAGAATGTGGTTTCCTTAAGAACGAGGCCGATTGATGGCCAAAAGAATTGTTAACTCATGGTCAATTACTTGTATGGAAAATGGGTGCCTATATTGAAAGTGGTCTTGTACGTGCATGAAAAGTGCACTTTTTATGCACAAGGCACCCATTAGATGTTGTACTGTTGAGTTATTTAACATAAGTGGCCCTTGTTTAACGTATGACCCAAAATAAAAGGCTTAACATGATGGTCGGTTAAGTATAACGGTAGTTTGGGTTATTGGGTTTAAAGTCTCTCCACTCTCCCTATTAAGATAACCGTTACAGAAAGGGAGGATCTTCCTATTTTCAAGGTAACGGTTACTGAAAAATATATAAATATATATATATTATTACGGACATTTTCTAGGTTTTTTCTCAACCATCAGAGAAAAAGCGTAAAGAACAGAAAGGGAAGCGTAGGAGAAAAAGGGAAGAGCGTATAGGAACAGAACGTGAAGAATTCTCATCTTTGCTACCGGACATTAGGATAATGGAAAACGGTATGTTAATTTTTATTAAAGTTTTATTGTTAGTATTCGTAAAAAAAAAAAAAAAAAAAAAAACAAACGATCTTGCATGATAGAGACAAGAAAAGTCTGACAATTGGTATCAGAGTCAGGTTAGCGAATACTGTAATTTGGTTTACTTTTAGTTATTTGCGTCGAATTGTTTTTTTTTTGTTTTGCGCCGAACAGAAAGCGACTGTGCAATTTGTTTTTTATGTTTTATTATTTGCAACGCTTAACAGATGACGACGGCCAGCGTTGAAAGGGGAAACACCGGCCATGGGAATCTGCACTGCCGAAACGGCCGGCGTCAAAAGGAAAAAGAAAAGGCCGGCCATGAGGACTGTACGCCGCCAGAACCCGAACGGTTCTGGGTATGGCGGATCGACTCCGATGAAGGCTGTATTTCCGTTGTCAGTGGGAGACCCGAACCGGTCCGATCTGGTGGGCATGACGGAACGGTCTCCCTGCGAGGCTGATGCTCCGGGAATGGTTGGCTGCCGACGGCGACTCCCTTCAAAGGACAGCCGTCGGGCGACGTCGGGGAGAGCCAACGCACGGGGGTTGGCTGCCGATGGCGACTCCCTTCAAATGATAGCCGTCGGGCGACGTCGGGGAGAGCCAACGCACGGGGGTTGGCTGCTGACGGCGACTCCCTTCAAAGGACAGCCGATGGCGACTCCCTTCAAAGGACAGCCGTCGGGCGACGTCGGGGAGAGCCAACGCACGGAGGTTGGCTGCCGACAGTGACTCTCTTCAAATGACAGCCGTCGGGCGACATCGGGGAGAGCCAACGCACGGGGGTTGGCTGCCAACGGCGACTCCTTTCAAATGACAGCCGTCGGGCGACGTCGGGGAGAGCCAACGCACGGTGTTGGCTGCCGACAGCGACTCCCTTCAAAGGACAGTACGCAGGTGACGCCTGCAGTACGGTGGTGCTGCCACCACAGGTACCTCAGCCGGAGGCAGCGCCAGTCGCTGGAATATGCGCCACCGGGTCTCCGTCGATTCATCAAAGGCAACGACCAGAGGCAGCAAGCAGGCGACGCCTGCAGTACGGTGGTGCTGCCACCTTGGGTCCTTGGTGGGGGGCAGCACACGGGCTGTGTTGCCTGGTGGTGCTGCCCACCACAAGGGCCCTCGACTGGTGGTGGAGAAGGAATTTTCCGAATGAATGCCACCATGTAAAGGGGACCGGTTACTGGAATAGTACGCCGACACGTATTGGACAGTGCTAACTCCCACGTAATAGAAACTTTAAATTTTCATAATTGAAAAATTTTTAAAAAAAAAAATTTTATTAAAGTCACATCAACGTGAATCAAATATTGAAAGCTTGTTAATCACCAAAATGGCTTGGCTTGAAAGGATTTGAATTGTTAATCGTGAATTTCAATTGTTCATTTTAATGCTAATATTGTATATGAACAATTGTGGTTATTAATTATGAGGCTATGAGATCATCCAAAGATTGATCATTGCCTATAATTAATGACATTGAAGGAGGATTGATTGATGTACTGGGTAAACATGATTGCATATCCAAAGATAACATTCATGTTAACTCTGGTATGATTGATTGATCTATTAAAGTACATTTAAATTAGCATCATTATTGATTGATATTATGTATTTGAGGATCACCCAAAGGTGAACTTGAGTATATAGTCAAAGTTTGTAATTCATGTATCTGAATCCATTAGAATTTACTTAAAGTATTAACGTATAAATTTAGATCATGTTTGCAGGTTCCAATAATGTTTTCGCCTTGGACAATGCAATGATTAAGTTCAATGGGCTGAACTATGCAGAATGGTCTGAGCATATTCAGTTTCATTTAGGTGTTTTGGGCTTGAACTTAGCAGTCATTTCGAATGAAAAGCCTGCAACCATTACTGGGACCAGTATAGAATCTGATAAGTCTCTTTATGAGATTTGGGTACGGTCCAATAGGCCGAGTTTGAATTTGATGCGAATGACGATAGCTAAAAATGTCAAGCCCTCGATGCCCAAGACGGAAAATGCAAGGGAATTTATGATGAGAATTAAGGAATACTCTCAATCAGATATAGCTGATAAATCCATTGTAGGAACCCTAATGAGTGATCCGATGACCAAGAAATTTGATTGGTCACAGCCTATTCATGATCATGTGACTAGTATGGCTAATCTAGCAGCAAGGTTGAAAATAATGGGTATGGATGTGAGTGAATCCTTTTTTGTTCAATTCATCATCAACTCATTACCTCCTGAATTTGGCCAGTTCCAAGTGAATTATAACACTATTAAAGAGAAATAGAACTTTCAGGAAATTAAGGCCATATTAGTTCAGGAAGAAGGGAGATTAAAGAAGATGAAGGATCACTCCATTCATCTCACTGTTCGTAAGGATGCTGGTGGTAGCAAGTCTAAACCATACAAGAAAAATAAGAAGAAGGACAAAGCCTCCATAAAAGTCACTGGAGGTCAGATCTAAAAGGATCAGAAATGCTTCTTCTGCAAAAGGATGGGTCACTTCAAGAAGGATTGCCCAAAAAGAAAGGCTTGGTTCGAAAAGAAAGGTATGCACTGTATATCAGTATATTTTGAATCAAATATAATTGAAGTGCCCAATAATACTTGGTGGTTAGACTTTGGAGTTACTATTCATGTGTCACATATTATGCAAGGATTCCTTTCAATCTAGCCCATAATAGGAACTAAGAAGTTCCTCTATATGAGAAACAGAATGAAGGCACAAATAGAAGGAATTGGGACGTACAAATTGATCTCGGACACCAAGTGTCATCTGGATCTAGAAAAGTGTCTATATGTTTCTGAATGTGTTAGAAATTTAGTTTCTGTTGCAAAGTTGGATGAAGTGGAATTTAATCTTAAGATTAGAAATGATGCATTTTCATTGTATAGACATTCGTACTATTCTGGATTTGGTACTTTGGTTGATGATTTGTACCGCTTTAATCTTAATGCTATGTATGCTGATTCTCTATTTCTTGTTAAGCATGGTATAGGTAATAAACGTAATGTGCATGATGATTGTTCTGCTTTCTTATGGTATCAAAGATTGGGTCATATATCCAAAGAAAGAATATTGAGGTTGGTGAAAGGTGACATCCTACCTCAATTGGATTTTACTAATTGGGATGTGTGTGTTGATTGTATAAAAGGGAAACAAATAAGACACACATCGAAGAATCCAACCATGAGAAGTAATGCGTCTTTAGAATTGATACACACCGATATTTGTGGCCCCTTTGATATTCCCACATGGGGTGGTGAAAAATATTTCATCACATTCATAGATGACTGCTCACGGTATTATTACTTATATCTACTGCATGAAAAGTCCTGGTCAGTAAATACCCTGGAGGTATTTATTGATGAAATGGAAAGGCAGTTAGATAGAAAAGTAAAAGTGATTAAGTCAGATAGGGGTGGTGAATATTATGGAAAATTCAATGAAAGTGGACAATGTCCTGATCCATTTGCAAAATTTCTTGAAAGTCGAGGCATGTATACACAGTACACAATGCCTGGTACACCACAACATAATGGTGTAGCGGAAAGGCGGAATCGCACACTTATGGATATGGTTAGGAGCATGTTAAGTTACAGTATTATACCTCTATCCTTGTGGATGCATGCATTAAGAATTGCTGCATATCTGCTGAACAGGGTTCCTAGTAAGGCTGTCCCTAAGACTCTTTACGAGTTATGAACAGGTAAGAAACCCAGTTTGAGACACCTTCATATTTGGGGTTGTTCAGCAGAAGTAAGGATATATAATCCACATAAAGGAAAGCTTGATGCAAGGACCATTAGTGGTCACTTCATTGGCTATCCTGAAAAGTCTAAAAGATATAGGTTCTATTACTCTAACCATAGCACAAGAATAGTTGAGTCTGGTAATACTCGATTCATTGAAAATGGCCGGTTCAGTGGAAGTGGGGAATCACGAAAGGTGGATATTAGAGAATTACAAAATAAAAGATCCACAGTGAGTACTCCTACTCAATGTGGTATCCCCATACCCAGTGTTTTTACTCAAGTTGTTGTTCCTTTTGTTGCATCACAGTCACGTGAGATGTAAGGACAACAAATTGATACTCGAAACACGCAAAGTAAACGCACAAGAGATAAACCAAGTGACAATGTGCAATTTACAAATGAACAAGTGATACCACAAGAAATGGCATTACGGAGGTCTACGAGACAGAAAAGGCTAGCTGTATCTAATGATTATGTGGTTTACTCACTTGAACATGAATCAGAATTGAGCATTGATAAAGATCCAGTCTCATTTCAACAAGCCATGGAATGTAATGATTCTGAAAAGTGGTTCAATGCCATGAAGGAAGAGATGAAATCGATGGATGTAAACCAAGTCTAGGAACTAGTAGAGTTACCTGAAGGATCAAAACAAGTTGGCTGTAAGTAGGTCTTCAAGACCAAGCGAAACTCGAAAGGTAACATCGAAAGGTATAAAGCCAGACTTGTTGCCAAAGGTTTCACTTAAAGGGATGGTATTGACTATAAAGAAACTTTCTCTCCAATCTCTAAGAAAGACTCCTTGAGAATTATTATGACTTTGGTGGCTCATAATGATCTAGAGCTTCACCAAATGGATGTAAAGACCGCTTTTTTGAATGGTGACTTAGAAGAGGAAGTGTATATGGACCAACCTGAAGGTTTCATCACCACCGGGCAGAAAAATTTGGTGTGTAAATTAAAGAAATCGATATATGGACTGAAACAAGCTTCCCGACAATGGTATATTAAGTTCAATGATACCATTACATCATACGGCTTTGTAGAGAACACCGTTGATCTGTGTATCTATATGAAGGTTAGTGGGAGCAAGTTCATTATATTAGTCTTATATGTCGATAACATTCTTTTGGCCGTTAATGACATGAGTTTGTTACATGATATTAAGAAATTTCTCTCTGAAACTTTTGAAATGAAAGATATGAATGAGGCATCCTATGTGATAGGAATAGAGATATTCCGTGATAGATCACAAGGATTGTTGGGATTGTCTCAGAAAGGCTATATCAATAAAGTATTAGGGAGATTTAGAATGGAAAATTGCTCTACAAGAATAGTTTCAACTCAAAAAGGGGACAAGTTCAGTGAATTAAAATGTCCAAAGAATGATTTGGAACGGAAAACAATGGAATCAATTCCCTATGCCTCACTGGTTGGAAGCCTGATGTATGCGCAAACATGTACTCGGCCAAACATTAGTTTCGCTATTGGAATATTAGGCCGATATTAAAGTAATCCTGAAATAAATCATTGGAAAGCTTGAAAGAAAGTGCTTAGGTACTTGCAAGGCACCAAAGATTATATGCTTACTTATAAAAGATCAAGTCATCTTGAAGTAGTAGGTTACTCGGATTCAGATTATACTGGATGCGTAAATTCGAGGAAATCTACATTTGGTTACATGTTTCTCCTAGCCGGAGGAGCAGTTACCTGGAAAAGTGGGAAGCAGTCTGTCATTGCTACTTCCACTATGGAGGCTGAATTTATAGCATGCTTTGAGGCTACTATTCATGCATTATGGTTGCGGAATTTCATCTCAAGGCTTAGTTTGGTCGACAGTATAGAAAAGCCATTAAAAATTTACTGTGATAATTCCGCCGCTGTTTTCTTCTCTAAGAATGATGGATATTCTAAAGGTGCGAAATATATGGATTTGAAATACATATCTGTTAAAGAAGAAGTGCAAAACCAAAGAGTGTCTATTGAGCACATTGGCACTGAGTTGATGATAGCGGACCCGTTAACTAAAGGTTTGCCACTGAAAACATTCACTGGACATGTTGATCGGATGGGCATATTGGACAGGTCCTCATTCTCTTGAAAGTTAATATTTTGTACTGCTCATATCATTGTGACACTTATGAATTCAATTAAGGTCATGGTTTTGGTTGTACTTTATTGTCTCTGTTTAGTTGTATACAGTTATAATTTGTAAGATAACTAATAGCATATATGGACATGACAATTTAAAATTTCAATGTTTCTCAGTAAGGTTATTATGAATTATAATGATTATGTGATATATGGAAGGAATCATGTCGCTAAAAGATGTGTGACCGCTATGATCCAATCGTTTTAATTCAATCAAGTATTGTGATTTGATGATCTTTAAGGATTGTGCGCATTTATTTGCTATTGATTCATCAAATCATAACAAGGGTCAAGTGGGAGATTGTTGAGTTAATTAACATAAGTGGCTCTTGTTTAACGTATGACCCAAAATAAAAGGTTTAACATGATGGTCGGTTAAGTATAACGGTAATTTGGGTTATTGGGTTTAAAGTCCCTCCACTCTCCCTATTAAGATAACTGTTACAGAAAGGGAGGATTTTCTTATTTTCAAGGTAACGATTACTGGAAAATATATGAATATATATATATTATTACGGACATTTTCTGGGTTTTTTCTCAACCATCAGAGAAAAAGCATAAAGAACAGAAAGGGAAGAGTATGAGAAAAAGGGAAGAGCGTACAGAAATAGAACGTTAAGAATTCTCATTTTTGCTATCAGACGTCAGAATAATGAAAAACGATATATTAATTTTTATTATAGTTTTATTACTAATATTTGAAAAAAAAAAAATAAACGATTCTGCATGATAGAGATAAGAAAAGTCTGATATGTACAAGAGGCCGTGAATAAATTTTAAGAAAGGAACAGAATAACAAAAAAAAAAGTTCCGTGAGGCGGCACAATTGGAAGGAAATGTAACTGCATTGAAAAAAGGGAACAAAGATGCCAGAGGCGTGCCGGCTGGTGTTAAAAAACAAATGAAAAAATAAATGAAAGACACATAAATTTTGTCTATTGGCAAAAGAACCCAGATGAAGGAAACGCTGAAGCAACCTATGGAGGATGGTTCAACGGCTAAATTAGCAGCAACTGTTTGGTTGTGTCTAGTCAACCATTGATATATAACTTTTTTTTTCTGAAAAGTAACAAGAAACAAAGAGTCACTTGCACAGATGGGTTTCGAACCCAAGGTATTTAAAATAGTTGAAAGGCGTGGCTCTTAAATCTTCGAACATATCACCTTGAAAACGTATAGACGCTTCAAAAATTATAATTTGTTGGGTTTTGAATCCATGTTCTTCTAAGTGAATGAATAAGTTTTAGGCAGTGGATTAATTGTTTTGATAGTTATTTATTTTAAGATGTGTTTAATAAACGGTTTCAATTATACAATTGGAAATTAGAAAGTGTTACATGAAATTTAAATTTTGATTAAAGAGGAGTTAAAAATGCAACAACGACCGATGAATTTTGAACTCATGATTATAAGATGAAAAAAAGTTCAAAAACTATGATAATTTCTTTATTAAGGTTAGTTTTTGGTGATTAAAATATTCATTGCATGATATACAAAAGATTTGTAAGGGTATGTTGTTAACCGTAGAATTTGTGCACACAGTGGAGGTTATTATATATTGATTAATCAATAAAACTAAAAAGTTGATAAAAGTTTCGATAAATGAGACATTAAGAGAAAGGAGTC
Source organism: Rhizophora apiculata (assembly GCA_037832385.1). Taxonomy (NCBI): domain Eukaryota; kingdom Viridiplantae; phylum Streptophyta; class Magnoliopsida; order Malpighiales; family Rhizophoraceae; genus Rhizophora; species Rhizophora apiculata. The sequence continues at coordinate 723,568 of CM075441.1, forward strand.
AAAGTTGTACTCAATATTTGACATACATCAAATTTTTAGTTCCACGAGTTAAAGTATATTTTCAATTTGATTAAAGTACTATATAAATTATATTAATATCAAAGTTACATAGTACTCAACACTTGCAGTTAAATTGGAAATATAAATTTAACATTTTTATCATACTTAAATGGATGCTTTATAGTGAGGTTTCCATTTATTTATATTATAGACACAATGACTTGTAAAATATCAATTAATTTTAAAAACATATAATATTATACAATTATTTATATAAATTAGTTTCACCACTTGATAATAAAATAGTTAATTTAAAATTTATTTACCATAATATACTTTTCATTATATAAAAGTTCAATTTAGAAAATACTCTTAGTTATACGTTTAATTTTTATAATTATAAATAATTTGTTATATTTTTAATATTTTAAAATTAACAAAAGAATTTTTAAAATATTTTTAAAATAAAAATTTGATATATTTTTTAATTTATTTAGTAATTATAAAAAAATATATATCATTTTATGAAAAAATATGTTAAAATTGTCATTTTTATTGGATTCCAAATACATTTTTCTTAGTTAGCTTTGATCAAAAGAAAAGAAGATTATAAAAAATATTAATTTTTTAGTAGAATAATTTTGAATACTTCAAACTCTTTTTTATAATTTAATTTTAATAATATAAATTATAATTAAAAATATTTTATTTTATTTTATTTTATAAAAAATTTGTTATAATATAATTATACTAAGAAAACAAATTTTACTTTAGAAAAAGTAACATTGAATATATATCTTAAAATAATTCTTTTATTTTTAGTATAGCCATTAATCCTAATTTTAACAGTCTCCAGCTTTTAGTCACTTTTATGTAATAGATTCAGGTAAAGCATTTTTTCCTTTTGTGTTTTTGGTCGATTTAGGAAGGACAGGAAATTTGCCAAAGTGACTCCGAGGAAATTGCAATGAACGCTACAAAACGTGAGTTTAAAGGGAAGAGAAGTGATGCAGTCAGTCCCTTTTCCTTTTATGTGAACCCTTACATCTTTCAAATTGTTACCTTTCTACTTCATTTCTTGCGTAGATGCAAGTTTTGATGGAAAGTTTTGACAGGTTTGTGAGGAGAAATGATGCAGCTAGTCCTACTTTTATATTGGAAACTATAAATGCTTTGCAGTGTAACCTATAGAATTGGCAAAACAGAGCTTTACTTCTTAGTCTGTCCCTTTTTCATGTGCATGGGTTGTCTGTTGGCTTGCTGTGCAAAGCTTCCTTGCAGGCTCAAAAAGGGTTAAAAAAAAAAAACATTAAGAGGAGGGAGTGGTTGGGAAGATAGAGGGAGGATTAATTTCCAATTGGTGAATGCCAAGTGCAGATGAAAGAGTGGGAAATTGAATTCTGAAGCGCACAATTGATTTCAAAGGGCACTGGAAGAACTAAGTGGGTCAGCACATATTCAATTATTCTCTTTGGTTTTAGCAAGCTTGGATTTATCTGTTCCCCTTTTTTTATTTTTTTTAAACTTTTGTGCTTTGATCTTATCTTGACCAGATCATGAGATGCTTAATTTGAACCTCTGAGATTTTTATTCTGATGCTCTGAGAAGCTCGATGCTTGCTATTAATTTAAGTACATTTAAAGGTCATAATATTAAAATTTAGATATTCCTGTGGAACACGTCAAGTTAACTCATCAACATAAATTTTTCTTTTTTTTAGTTATCTAGCAACAGCCGTAATTGACTAACTGAAAATGACAAGGACTGTTTGCTGGTCCTTAGAAGAAGAAAACTATTGCAAGTCAGAAGCGGTGGATTTGGTTCGCCGCGTCCGCAATTGCGGGATGATGGCCCCCCAGAGACCGGCCAGCCGGCCAACCGAGACTTTTCTTCCTAAAGAAAGAAAAACGTCCCTTTTTGAGTTGTACCCACTTTACATTTTGGCTGATCGGTGGGGCTCTATTTAATTAATGCTTTCCATCGGTGGGGCTCTCTTTTAATTAATTAATGCTCTCCATCGGCGCATATTCAAACTTTTCCATTGTACTGTTCACACAAGAGAGTCTGAGAAGTTCAATCTGTTTGTCATGGAAGGAAATTGTCTTATGTTTTCAAAACTAACATACGTGCAATTATATTAAAGTTTTGGAACCAAAAAAACAAAAAAGGAAGAAATGACCAATGAGCCTAGCTCAGTGGTGATGGGGTCTTCTGCAGGATTCACGACGTTGGATTCAAATTTCACTATAGCTCATTGCTTAAAAAAAAATTATAAATAAACAATAAAGATACTACCATTTTATGATCCTCACAACGCCACGAGAATGCATGTGCAACACCCCTTTATTAAAAAAAAAAAAACAAAAGAAAAAATAAATTGCATTGTGTATTCAAAGATTAAGTCTTGGTTCCAATGTCATAATATTTTTGGTTTCTTCTGAAACTCGTCAAAGACAAACGTGGAAAAGCATTGCTGGAACGTGGAACAGCACCGGTCGTGACAGCAAACTCTTCTAGAAACGAAGGAACCATTTCACAAGTATCTGGGGAAGGTTTCCACGGCGTATTTAGGCAACCCCTTCAACAAAAAAACATTGACAGTCTCTATAGAGCCAAATGAACATCTTAAATTCATTCGTATTTTATCACTCTATTGAGGTCGAGTCAGCATCACAGAAATGAGAACCCGATAAAAAAAAAAAAACAAAAAAACAAAAAACATTAGAAGCATCAATTAGTCAAACATAGCTGTTTAAGATGCTTTGATTTTTTACGGTGATCAATTGGCCACAGCTTTTAAAAGTTCTTTGCATTGGATTCCATTGTTCCCGCCTAAAATTCAGCTCCTTTGAGGCATTCTTTTTGACTCGTTTTGAAGCTTCTATTATGGAAAATTACTTTTTTCTTCTTTTTTTTTTTTTTTTTCTGGTTTTCTCTGTGGGAAAAACTAGAGATGTTCCCAACGAAACGGGCGGTTTATTGGTCAATTTCGGAGAGATGATATTGCTCCCTTTTCTTTTGGCATCTCGCTACCTTTATTTATTTGTTTATTTATTGCATTGGATCCTTTTATTATTATTATTATTTTAATTAATGAATTAAATTAAATGACATATTAATCTAGATCCTTGAAGCTTTTATATTCAAACTTTCTTTTTTTTTTTTCCAATAATGCTAAATAGTACGAAAAACTTTCACTAAAGTTTCCCGATTCCACCATATTAGCTAATGTGTCACCTGCTGGCATACACCTGCCCCATTCAAAATACTGTCCAATGACAAAAGAGTGTGCTAAAATATTGCATATTATTGTCGTCTGACCCATTAATTTAAAATAATCAAATTGTGTGGTAAAACTTCTTTTAAAAGAAGTCTTGATCCGTCACTCAATCGTTTGGCAAGGCCCTAGCAAAAATCCTTCAGAATATTCTTCATATAATTAAATGCTACGATATCACCAATCCATATTTTATCTTTACCGTTACGTAATAAGAAACTTATAAGCAATGGTTACATCGTGCCTTTGTTTGCGGCCTTTCTGTCCTCTCTCGCGCAATAAGTTTACCATCAATCTCGTGGGCAATGTATTTATATCAGTGGGTGGTAGCCACGGTAAGTCATCGAAAAGCCTAGAAGCCAGTTCAAGGCAGCAAATCATGGTTAATCTCAAGGCCGGGGGCCGCGCCTGATAATGGCGGATGGGACCCATTTGACTTGATCAAACGGTCCAGTCTTTTTCTGCACGCCATGACGTTTTGGTGCGGAAGTAGAGCCTTCAATAAAATATCAATGTCAAATTTGGTGATTTGAAGTCCATATTTCTTGTTGCCTCCTTCGCTTCCTTTTTAGAATTTTCAATTCTATGTTGCCTTTCTTTTCTTACCTTTTCTCTCACACGCTTCCATCTCGGGAGAGGCAAGGAATAAAGAATATGTTCGTATTTGATCAAGACCATGCCCCCACAACCTCCCCGACTATAAAAATCAACAGGCCTTCCTCAACCTCTTCTCCAAGCAATTGCCAAATGAATTGAGTTGCTTGAGCTCAACGCCCTTCACTTTGATTTTCTCGCAATCTCTATTTCAATTTTCAGATTTCGTGTTCTTGGCATTGCCTCTATTAATCAAGCAAGCAACAACAATGGCGCTCTCAAGGATAGCTTCCGAGTCTGATGTCTCTGTGCACTCCACCTTCGCCTCCCGCTATGTTCGGGAATCACTTCCCAGGTATAATACTTGTGTAAATGTACGTAGCCAAGCTACTTTGTTGTATGAAGGTACAATTAATTTTGATCTTTTGAGGAGCCAATTAGCATTCATATATGTGCTTAATTGATTAACACCTACAAAATGTCGGATTATGGTCGTTTAGGTACAAGATGCCAGAGAACTCCATACCGAAGGAGGCGGCATTCCAGATAATACACGATGAGTTGATGCTGGATGGGAAGCCAAGGCTGAACCTGGCATCCTTCGTGACAACTTGGATGGAGCCTGAGTGCGATAAGCTTATCATGGACTCCATGAACAAAAACTATGTCGACATGGATGAGTACCCCGTTACCACTGAACTTCAGGTATCTCTCATCCGCTCTTTCTCTAGCCCTTAAACTTTTATTAACTTTAATTAATTTAGAAGCATAAACAAAGATTCTAAATTGCGGATGTATGTCCAATGTCACTTTGATCTAATTAAGTGCCGATTAGCCACAAAGAAGGCCACTGCTCACCAAACTTGTGTCAAAGGCTCCAAGCCTGTGTTTTGTAGCCGTTGGTATTTGTACTGCCGCCGGATTCCACCACTTCCCACTAGCCCCAGATCCCAGCGCACACGCATGCAATGTTGCCGTGTCTTTGGTCGGCATAGTTGTTGGCATCTTCTCTGTCCCTATTAAATCTTTTCTTTGACTTTTTAGGTCTCTATTTTACTTTTTTCTTTTTTCTTTTTTTTCTTTTATGAACAAACAAACCAAACCAAACTTTTCATTGTGCTGAATAAAAAAGAAAAAAAAAAAAAAAAACTAAACTTTTCATTGTGACTAGCCACTACCAATTTTGTTTCACAAAAGGCTCTGCATAGATTTTTTTGCAATTTAGTAAACGAAAAAAGTATAGTATACGATATTGTTAATAAAGTGCAATAGATGATTTGGCTAGAGCGTCACATCAGGCTCAATTGTATGAATAATTGGGTATTGTATTGTACAGAATCGTTGCGTGAACATGATAGCACATTTGTTCAATGCTCCGCTTGGGGAAACCGAGGCAGCGGTTGGTGTCGGAACAGTGGGATCATCGGAGGCCATAATGCTTGCAGGCCTTGCCTTCAAGAGAAGGTGGCAGAACAGGCGCAAAGCTGAAGGAAAGCCCTATGACAAGCCCAACATTGTCACTGGTGCCAATGTTCAGGTATAATTAATATGCCAACCAAAATTTATTAGCAACTAAATTGCAGCTCGCATAACAATATTCACCCATGCCACCAAAATTATTATGCACGAAGGCAAAATGTTTTGTGCAATTATCCAAAAAAAAAAAAAAAAACTGAGCTATTCAAATAGCTTTAATAAAATTGGAACCAATATCATCAATTAGTGAGTTTGTAATAATGTATCTATGTGTGTAGGTTTGCTGGGAGAAATTTGCTAGGTACTTTGAGGTAGAATTGAAGGAAGTGAAGCTGAGTGAAGGCTACTATGTAATGGACCCTGCGAAAGCTGTGGAAATGGTGGACGAAAATACCATCTGTGTGGCTGCCATTTTGGGTTCGACCCTCAATGGAGAATTCGAAGATGTCAAGCTTTTGAACGACCTGTTATTGCAAAAGAATAAAGTAACTGGGTATGTATTATATATCTACTTTCACGTTTCCCTACTGTTTCACTGGCTTCCGTTTGTAAATGTCGAGATGTTTTGGCAGCTGGGATACCTCCATTCATGTTGATGCGGCAAGCGGTGGATTCATCGCCCCATTCTTATGGCCAGACCTTGAATGGGACTTCAGGCTTCCACTGGTGAAGAGCATTAATGTTAGTGGCCACAAATATGGGCTTGTCTACGCTGGAGTTGGGTGGGTTATCTGGAGGAGCAAGGAGGACTTGCCTGAAGAGCTCATCTTCCACATTAACTACCTTGGGACTGATCAACCCACTTTCACCCTCAACTTCTCCAAAGGTAATTGATCAATCGACCCTTCTAATTCTATCATATCATTTCTGGACACTCCATAATTACTCTTAACTTCGTAACATGGGCTGAAGTGCTTGTTTTCACATTTTCAGGTTCTAGTCAGATCATTGCTCAGTATTATCAACTAATCCGCTTGGGCTATGAGGTGAGCAGCTAATTAATCAAGTCATAAACAACATAACCTGAACCTGAGTTTCTAAACCATCTAACCAACCTGAATCAAAGTTTGCAATTGTGGGGTGTGAACATAATCACATTGTTGCTGTAACTCGATTTTTTTTTTTTATTTAATCCAACGGTGGGCTTATGCATCACGAAAACTTTTTTTGCCAGGGATACAGAAATGTCATGGAGAATTGCCATCAAAATGCAATAGTCCTGAAAGAAGGACTGGAGGCAACAGGACGCTTCAGCATAGTGTCGAAGGACATTGGCGTTCCTCTCGTGGCCTTTTCACTCAAGGACAATAGCTGCCACGACGAATTTGAGATCGCTGAGATGCTGCGTCGCTTTGGCTGGATCGTGCCGGCCTACACCATGCCTGCAAACGCACAGCACATTACCGTGCTCCGCGTGGTAATCCGCGAAGACTTCTCCCGCACTCTGGCCGAGCGCCTTGTGCTTGACATCACCAAGGTGCTTTACGAGCTCGACACCCTCCCTGCAAAACTCAGTGCCAAAATGTCTGCCGCGGGCTGCGAACACAAGTTACAGAATGGTACTACTACTACTACTATAGCGGTGAAGAAAACAGAAATTGAGACTCAGAGGGAAATCACCGCTTACTGGAAGAAATTTGTCATGGCCAAGAAATCTAACAAGAACGCCGTATGTTAGATCCGGACCTGTATTCTCTACCTTCAACACTGAGTTCCTCTTATTTTTCCTTACATTTTTGTTCAATTTTAACTCGTTGAAGTTTGATACTTATTTCCCTCAAGGACCTGTCATTATAAACTTCTAGGCTGATATTAATCCAATCCTATACTGACTTTAATTTTCAACTTTCTTCTTTCCATTAAATTGTATACATATGATTGTTTATCCGTTTTTATGCATGAACTGATTTAGAATCAAGATTATTTAAAGACTTAGCTTGAATTATGATTGGAACACGTTGATCATTATCACTGTTTGAGTTTGCAACATGACAATATTAAGGTAGATGGAAATTGTTGATCTCAGAGTTGAAAATTAGAACCTAGTAATGCAGGAACCATGGGGTTCAAATTAACAACACATGAGAGGAATCCAATTTACAACCAATGGACGCGAAGGCAAGATCAATTGCATCAAATCTGAAAGGAAAATTCATATGGGAATGAGCAACAACTTGAAGCTTGAGTTTGTATGTTTGAGCTCTAAAAAATTCTCTCCAACCTATAGTCGCTTCATGTCAATGAAAATGAACAAAATAACATGATATAGGAAAGCTTGATTCAAGAGCTACAAGATTATCCTCTTTGTGGTCCTAGTTGTGCCATATTTTAAGATTACAAAACACAGCGTCTAACATATGTGAAATTTCCTCTGTTGTTGTTATGACCACAGCATCACCACCTCTATAGATCCACCAGCTTGTTATCTTCTCAATGATGGTCTTTAAAGCTGCGCTTTGCTGCCAATCATTTCCCTATTTTGATTTGTTAGAAAGTTTAGGGAAGTAACTACATGTGAAATAGGCAATGTTGCTGTCAATTTAAATAAGTCATGCAATTGCACTACGAGTTGTCATTAAATTAAAATTAATTTCTTCCAAGTTTCTATTGAGTGCAAAAGACTGCCTCAAATCTCAACAAGCAGAGTAGAAAAACTTAAACCAAGTCACCTCTGCTTTTGTCTGATTAATATAATGGAACCAAGCTCATGGAATAGGGAAGCACAAAAGGACAGAACATAGAACTGGTACCAAATTTTGAGATGTCAGAGACTAACTCCATCACAGACTTTTCAATGCGATACAAGTGGATGGTGGCTGCCACCCTCAATGCCAGAGCCTCGTCTGTTACCGAAAAACAATACGGAAGTAACCAAACAAAAAGAAATATCACGTCAAAATTTTACGTAATTTGGTCGATATAACCTATATTCACAAAAAAATAAAATGAATACTTTTATTATTAAAGAAAGTGTGTTACCATAAATAAAGAGTACGTCTCTCCTCTCTCCCTCATCTCTTCATCATAATCCTAATATGCCTATATATATATATAAAGATATAAGATAAGAGTCAAAAAGAGTAATTCTAACTCAATTAAAATATAAAATATATTCCAACAAATTTCTACCTTACATTGTATTCTCAAAATACATATCAAAATAGAATCCTTCTGTCTCTCCTCCAAATGGCCCCTTAGGGCCAGTCAATCAAAACAAATACCAATCAGGTCCAAGCAATACTTGAACTTGCTAGTTAAAACTGGTTTCGTCAACATGTCAGCTGAATTGTCTGCAATAGCGACCTTTTTCACTGAAATCAAACTTTGAGATATAACATCTCGCAAGAAATGGTATCTGACATCAATGTGTTTGGTTCTCTCATGATACACTTGATTTTTGGTCAAGTGTATAACACTCTGATTGTCATAGAATACGGTGGTAGTTTCTTGTGATAAACCCAAATCAGTGACCAAACCTTTCAACCAAATAGTTTCTTTGACTGCTTTTACTATTGCCATGTACTCAGCTTCAGTGGTGGAAAGAGCAACTGTTGATTGCAATGTTGCCTTCCAACAAATGGCACTGCCTGAAAGAGTGAAAATATAACCAGTTGTTGATTTTCTTCTGTCAAGGTCACCTGCATAGTCAGAATCCACAAAATCAGTAAACAACCTATTGCCTCTGCTGAACATCAGTCCTACATCTGTAGTGCCTCTAAGATACCAAAATATCCATTTAACTGCTTGCCAATGTGCTTTCCCAAGATTAACCATATATCTACTGACCACACTGACTGCTTGTGAAATATTTGGACAAATGCAAATCATAGCATACATAACACTACCCACTGCACTAAAGTATAGAACACGTGACATATATTCCTCCTCCTCTAAGATATTGGGTGACAAAGAGGCTGAAAGTCTAAAGTGTGATGCCAAAGGAGTACTTACCGGTTTGCAACTCATCATCCCAAAACGATCAAGAACCTTCTCGATGTTCCTTTTCTTGAAATGGCGCAACTCTCCTACTTTCCTGTCTCTGATGATCTCCATGCCCAAAATCCTCTTTGCAGCTCCCAAATCTTTCATCTTGAAATCTCTACCAAGTAGCTTCTTCAAACTATTGATCTCAGATATGCTTGTAGAGGCAACAAGAATATCATCTATATATAGTAGCAGATAGACAAATGATCCATCACGAAGCTTCCTATGGTAGACACAACTGTCATACCCACTCCTTAAGTAACCATGGCCAACCATAAAACTGTCAAACTTTTTATACCATTGTCTAGGAGACTGCTTTAAACCATATAGAGATTTCTTCAACCTGCAAACTTGATCCTCCTTGCCTTCAATCTGGAAACCCTCGAGTTGATCCATATAGATGACTTCCTCAAGATTGCCATGTAAAAAAGCAGTTTTGACATCAAGCTGCTCTAGTTCCATATCATACATAGCAACCATAGCTAGAAGCACACGAATGGAAGTATGCTTCACAACTGGAGAAAACACCTCATTGAAGTCAATCCCTTCTTTCTGGCTATAGCCCTTTGCAACCAGACGTGCCTTGTACCTTGCATCTTCAACTCCTGAGATTCCCTCCTTCTTCTTGAAGATCCATTTGCAGCCAATAGTCTTCTTATCTTTGGGAAGTTTCACTAAGTCCCAAGTCTGATTCTTATGCAAGGACTCAATTTCCTCGGTCATAGCAATACTCCACTGGGAAGATTCAGCACAAGTGACAGCCTCTGAGTAGTTTCTAGGTTCATTGTAGTCCACCTCTTCCACTACTGCCAAACAATAAGCAAAATCTGAGTATGAAAACCTGGCTGGTGACTTGATAGTCCTTCTGGGTCTGTCTTTGGTGATACTGTCAGCTGTGCCTGTTGAGTATCTAGAGTATCCTCGTCTGTTTCTGAAGTACCAACCCAAATCTGTTGACCTGACTTAGAAGAAATATTGCTTTCAAACTCCACATGCTGTCTGGAACTCCCATTATCTTCATTGTTTGGCCTTAAGACTTCCTCTTTTGGATGCAGCATAGCAGATTCATCAAATGTCACGTCTCTGCTGATGAGGAATTTTGGAGACTTAGGGTCTGGACACCACAACCTATAACCTTTCACACCAGAAGCATAGCCAAGGAAAATGCATTTCTTAGCCCTCGGTTTAAGTTTTCCATCATTAATATGAGTATAAGCAGGACAACCAAATATCTTCAAATCAGAATAATCTGCAAGTTTGCCTGACCACACCTCTTCAGGTGTCTTACACTCAATGGAAGTAGAAGGAGATTGATTTACCAACCAACAAGCTATATTAACTGCTTCTGCCCAAAACTCCTTGCCCAAACCTGCATTGGATAACAGACATCTAGCTTTCTCTATCAAAGTCTTGTTCATGCGTTCTGCAACTCCATTATGCTGTGGAGTTTTTACAACTGTGCGGCGTCGAACAATGCCTTCAATTTTGCAAAACTCATTGAATTCGTTATTGCAAAATTCAAGGCCATTATCTGTTCTCAACCTCTTAATCTGCTTCCCAGTCTGCTTTTCAAGTAAAGTTTTCCACTGTTTGAAGATTCCAAACACTTGACTTTTATGTTTTAAGAAATAGACCCAAACTTTGGGAGAAAAATCATCAATGAAAGTGAGCATATAAGCAGCACCCATACCTTTAGAGAGAACTTGAGAAGGACCCCAAAGATTTGAATGGATGTAGTCCAATGTTCCCTTTGTTTTATGGATGGCTGTATTGAAACTCAACCTCTTCTGCTTCCCAAAAACACAATGCTCACAAAAGACCTCTCTTACTCAAAGCAGCCATACCTCTATCACTCATGTGTCCCAGTCGCATGTGCCACAACTTTGTCACGTCTGAATTTGAAACTGAAGTAGAAACTGCAGTTGAGTCTGTAACTGTCGAACTATACAAGAAATACAATGTGCCAATTCTAGCAGCCTTCATCAATATAAGAGCACCTCTGAAAACCTTCAGAACTCCACCTTCACACCCAATATTACAGCCATTCTTCTCAAGAGTGCCCAATGAGATAAGATTCTTCATCAAATCTGGAATGTGTTTAACCTCAGACAAGGTCCTAATGACACCGTCATGCATCTTGATCTGCACTGTACCAATCCCAGCAACCTTACATATGTGATCATTACCTAACATAACACCACCATTGATTGGCTTGTAAGTGGTAAACCATTCCCTATTAGGAGTCATATGTTGCGAGGCTCCAGTGTCCATGATCCAGGTATCCTGAAATCTGCCTTGGCCTTAAGTGACACAAAGCAGATCATCACTCTTATTTGCTGCCACATGAGCTTCTCCTGGTGGATGGTTCTTCTGATTACTGTCACTTACTTTCTACTTGTTTTTCAATTTGTAACAATCAGACTTGATATGCCCTTTCTTCTTGCAATAATTGCATGTCAAATTCTTGTGCCTTGATTTTGATCTTGATTTTCTTGAATTTTGACCTCTCTCCTTTGATCTTCCTCGATCAATGATCAAACCAACACTCTGATCCGATGTCTCAGAAAATGTCAAACTACTATCAATTTTCTCCTTGGCCTGCAAATTAGTCTTGACATTCTCAAGGGAAATATCTTCTCTGCTATAAATCATAGTATCTCGAAAGTGTTTGTATGAAGGAGGCAAAGAACACAATAGCAGTAAAGCTTGATCCTCATTGTCAATATGAACGTCAATCTTGCTCAAATCAGTAACAATTGAACTAAACTGTCCAATATGTGATTTGAAAGAAATACCTTCTAACATACGTAGAGTGTAAAGGCGTTGCTTTAATCGAAGCCTGTTAGTCAAAGATTTTTGTCATGTACAGACTTTCCAATTTTAGCCATGCACTAGCTGCTGTTCTTTCACCGAGAATTTCTCACAAAACTTCATTTCCCAAACTGAGTTGAATTGAGGATAGAGATCTATCATCCAAGTCATCCCAATCTGCATCGGACATTAACTCCGGTTTTTTCTCCTTGCCAAGTAGGGCCCTTTTTGTACCTTCTCGCGACAGAATTGCCATCTTCCTAACTTGCCACAGTGCAAAACTGGTGTTTCCATCGAACTTTTCAATTTCAAACTTCACTGTTGATGAAGAAGCCATTACAACAAAACACCCAAAACGAAAATTGAAGAATACAAATTGATGACCCAAATTAATAAAATTACCCAAGTACAACCAATTGTTGCCGCCGACGCTGCAGTACCCGACCCGTTGGAGACGAGACGAAAAGATAGCAGCTCGATCTGTTCCTTCTTCCATCGGCTTCTCCTGAATCTCCTCAATGGGATTATGATAACGTCGGGGACCCGATTCGATCTGGGTACGGTGGAACGGCTCTATCAGTATGGCGGGGATCCGAATTAGATCTGGTGGATACGGCAGAACGCCGGCCACTGGGCTATGCGACGGGGCTTGCCGGTGTGGGGTGTGCGTTGGCCGCTGGGTTGTGCGACGGGACTTGCCGGTGTGGGGTGTGCATCGGCCGCTGGGCTGTGCGACAGGGCTTGACGGTGTGGGGTGTGCATCGGCTGCTGGGCTGTGCGACGGGGCTTGACGATGTGGGGTGTGCGTTGGCTGCTGGGCTGTGCCACGGGGCTTAGCGGTGTGGGATGTGCGTCGGCCGCTGGGCTGTGCGATGGGGTAGCCGGTGTGGACGAGAAGTCGGATGGTCTCGGCAGGACTCTAGCTCTGATACCAATTTGTTACCGAAAACAACACGGAAGTAATCAAACGAAGAGAAAGATCACACCAGAATTTTACATGATTCGGTCGATGTGACCTACATCCACGGGAAAGATAGAGGGAATACTCTTATTACTAGAGAGAGTGTGTTACCGGAAACAAAGAGTGTGTCTCTCCTCTCTCCCTTATCTCTTCATCATAACCCTAGTATGCCTATATATATATATATAGGGATATAAGACAAGAGTCAAAAAGAGTAATTCTAACTCAACTAGAATACAAGGCATATTCCAACACCGTCTTTGAAGGCCAGTGGATCCATCCAAGGGGTATCAAGGATTGTCAACTGCTTGATCAGTTTTTCATACAAATTGATGAGGAACTGAGAGTGATCGTGTTCCATTTCTGCCAGAGTTCTTGAGTATTTGAGTGACCATTTAGGCTCAAAGTAGTCATCAAGAGACCATACATGAATTCCATGTTCAGATATCATTATGTAATGCAGTTGGTCTTTAGATTCCCCAATGCAAGCCTGTGGAGTACTTATGAACTCTTCAGATTCCCCACACACAATATTAGTTTGACATCATTATATGGACTCTCGGTTAATTCTCTCTGTCCACCTAAATTTGGAATTATCTTTTTCTTTTTTATCTTTTATTTTATTTCATGTTGTGCCCAAGCGGCTTTGTGTTGTAATTATATAGGACAATCATATGATGAAAAGTATTATACGTTAATTATGATTCAAGAATAGCTAAAAAGTGTTTTCGTCACGAACAGAAGTAGGTAAATTGTCATTTAATTAAAGATGGAATTTATCTGTGAGATGCATGAATTGTAGACTTTAATTTAGCTACAAATTCAACTCCCACAAGACTTGATTTAAAAGGAGATTGAGTGTTTAAAACTCTGGGCCCTTTCCATGGTCAAATTTCCACATTTGCGGTAGGGGAGAATGTGGGCTAGCATAAAACTGAGCTGATGCTGAAAATAATAAGGCACATTAGATCATGTATTAAGCCCGCAGTGGGCCTGAATATTAAGCCCAAAGTTCAATCGCAGTGTGGGTTAAGGTTGGCTCATGTTGACCTATTAATAGTAAAGTATTATTCAGATTTTAAGAAAAAAAGATAAATTATTATTTTAATCTTTGTTTCGTATAATATATGCCTAGTATATCATTGAATCATAAATATTTATGAAGTTATATTGTAAAAATGCAAAGTTTCATACAACTTTTAAAACTTTTTGCGAGTAAAATATACAATTGAAAGATTATATGTTTTTAATTTTCAATATTATAAATACTTCATAAATTTAATGTATAATGAAAAATATGATTAAAATATTAAATAATGTCAAAGTTTCATTTTTTTTTAACTTTCCAAATGATCATCACTTGGAGAGCAATTACTTGATGAATTATTTTATTAAAGATCTATAAGTTTAATTTGCTTAAAAAAATAATAATAAAGAGCTTTATTGGAGTTTTGCAAATAAAGGTATGAGTGATTTACAAAAATGCATTAGAGTTATCAAATTATAAGTACGAGGATTATATTTTGAATTGATCAAGCAATTTTTTTTTTTATTATTATTATAGAAGTAGTAAATTTTGACATTAATATGTGTATGTGTTCAAGTAAGAAAGAATCTAAAAAAGCATGTAATTGTTGAGAATTTAGGTTTGGGAATTAGAGATTTGAAAGTATGGATTGAGATTTGGGGACTTGAAATAAAAAAAAAAAAAGGATATGATTGATCTCTTCGAGGAGATCAATTTCCAATGATCGTTTTGAGGGAATTAGCATCCAATGATTACTTTAAGGGGATTGGCCTCTAATAAACTAAACGCTCTGATAATATTATTAATTACTTAATTCCCAAAGGTGTAGATCATTATTACAAATATATAAACTTAACAAACTATTATTATAGATATAATTTTGTCTATTACTTCAGAAATAATAAAAGACAAATATTAATTAAAATAATTAATAATAACAATTTCCTAACTAGAAAGATCTAATCATTCTCTTACTCTTCAAATTAGCCTTGTCCTCAAGGTTTGTCTTATTCAACTATTTTTTTAATCTGATATTCTTCCATGGAACTTCTCTCATATGATAATTGAATATTGCATTGCTTTTAACACAATAATTTCTCTTTGAAAAATGCCATAAAATATCAACTATGATTTGTACATTGAGCTTATTACACATCTTCGAAGGAATAAGTTGTTTAGTTAGCTTCTCATCCATGAACTCATTAATTCTATTTAATTCAACCATAATAACTTGTTCTTCCTTGAAAAATTCAGGAATCTCCACAGATTCTTTGAACGATTCATCAAATGACAAATTAAAATATTTAGTAAAATGTATAATAAGTTTACTAGAATTTTTGTCATCCATAATTTCATACTTTAAGTTGATGTCATTACCAAAATCTTGGTCTTTCACAACTTCTAGCTCTAAATTAATGTCATCACCAAGATTTTTGTTGTCCACAGCATCATGCTTTGAATTGATATTATCACGCCTTGAATTGGTATCATTATACTTTGAATTAATATCATCACCAAAATATTTGCCTTCCATAGGGTCATGCTTTGTCTCTTTAGCTTTATCAACGTCAGTAGGTTTGCTAGCTTCTTTGGTAATTGGATGATAAATTTTGATGCTTAGCCTCTCTTTATATAGGCGAGTAAAGGAGATAGTTATTACCATTATTCATGGCTGTCGAGCTTTGACTTCACATCAAATGTTAGGAGTAAGCCCTTCAATGAATCAATGCCCAGCCTCTCTTTATATAGGTGAGCAAAGGAGATAATTGCTACCATTGTTCATAGCTATCGAGCTTTGACTTCACATTGGATGTCAGGAGTAAGCCTTTCAATGAAAGTTCCTACTAATTGCCTTTCAGACCAATGTTTAGCTTGATTGGCAAGTCACTCAAATCAATTTTGATATTCTAGGATGGTGGACATTTGACAAATCTTTGCAAGCTCTCCATCAACATTGTGATATTCCGATGGTCTAAAGCACACAAGAAGACCTTTAGTGAATTTAGCTTACATTGGAACTCCACCACATGTTTCGACCCAATTGTACCATTATATTGCATCACCTTCTAATTGAATAGAAGCAATTTTAACTTTAGAGAGTTTAGCATACAATGGAAGCGAAAATATTTTTCAACCTAAGAAATCTAACCTGCAGTGTCACTCTCGTACAAGCGAGGAAAATCTACACTTGTGTGTGGTTGGGTATAGTCATGATTGGTGCCTCCACAAGACTCTATAGGTTCTCTTTGCTTACTGGTAGATCCAGAGATATTGTCTATTGATCAATTCAATGATTCAGAAAAAATTATATGCTCAAACCTCTTAAAGGACACTTGCATCTATTCTTACATCCATTCAAGCTTCTTGACAGATTCTTCAACTCAAGATATTCTGGTGTCAAAATCAGAGGAGTTGTGTGAAGACATACTATAAGATTGCAAATAAGTAATACCCAGATTTTTCTTTTGATGTTGGGTAAGGGATATAAATAATTTTATTTTATTTTTTTTTGTAAAGAAGGGAGTAGGAGTGAAATACCTAAGAACGCCGCTTTGATACCAAATGTTGAGAAACTAAAGTTTTGGGGATTATGGGCTTGAAATAGGGAAATGGAATTAGGGATTGAAAATAAGGATTTTATGAAAATAAAAGGGATATGATTGATCTCTTCGAGGAGATCAGCCTTCAATGATCACTTCGAAGGGATCGAACTCTAATGATCTTTTTGAAGGGATCAGCCTCCAATAAGCTAAACACTCTGATAATATTATTGATTGCTTGATTCCAAAAGCCGTAGGGTATTACAATTATATAAACTTGACAAACCACTATTAAGGACATCGCCAATTAATTCAGAAATAATAAAAGATAAATATTAAATAAAATAAATAATAATAATTTCCTAACTAGAAAGATCTTATCATTCTCTCACTCTTCAAATTAGCCTTGTCCTCAAGGCTTATCTTGATCAATTGTCTATTTTTAATCTGACCTTCTTCCATGAAAGGTCTTCTAAATAGTGCTTGAGTGTTGCATTGACTTTAACACCATAATTTCTCTTTGAAATACTCCATAAAATATCTTGTGATAACAAATTTTTACCAACTGGGTCCTGCACAATGAACCCTTGTCCTACTTCCTATAAGATTCGCTATATCTGGTGATTACTAATAGTAGTTTTTTAATCACTACGTCTCCCTTGTAACTCTACTGTGTGTCTATTTAATAAAAACTTTATTTTATACCCAATGTTAAGAACCTAAGGTTTTGGGGATTAAGGGTTTGAAATAGGGAAATGGAATTAGGGATTGAAAATAAGGATTTTGCAGAAATAAAAGAGATAAGATTGATCTCTTCGAGGGGATCAGCTTTCAATGATCGCTTTGAGGGAATCAGTCTCCAATGATTTCTTCGAGAGGATCAACCTCCAATAAGTTAAACGCTCTGATAATATTATTGATTGTTTGAATCCAAAAGTTGTAGGATATTACAATTATATAGACTTGATAGACCACTATTAAGGATATAATCTCACCAATTAATTCAAAAATAATAAAAAAATATTAAATAAAATAAATAATAATTATAATAATAATTTTCTAACTAAGAGGATCTCATCATTCTCCCACTCTTCAAATCAGTCTTGTCCTCAAGGTTTATCTTGATCAACTGTTTGTTTTTAATCTAACCTTCTTCCATGGAAGGCCTTCCAAATAGTGCTTGAGTGTTGTATTAATTTTAACACCATAATTTCTCTCTGAAATACTCCATAAAATATCTTATGACAACAAATCTTTACCATCTAAGTCCTGCACAATAAACCCTTGTCCTGCTTCCTATAGGACTCGCTCCATCCGGTGATTACTAACAGTAGTTTTTTTTTTATCACTGCATCTTCCTTGTAACTCTACTATGTGTCCATTTAATAAAAACTTCATTTTTAAGTTAAAGAAATTCCAAATAATGTCTCCTAAGCTCTGTAACCAATCAATACCAAAACAATTTCATAATCTTCTAAAGGTAATAAGAAAAGATCAACATAAACAAATTGACCTTGTAACCAGAGTTTTACCTTTGTGCACTTTCTTTGGCATGTTAGATTTCTTCCATCTACAACCTTTACATCAAATTTGTCATACTTTTGTTAGCAAAGTAAGTTCTTTGACAATCTTATCATCCATAAAATTATTGGTACTACTTGGGTCAATTAACACTGTTATTGATCGTCTTTTAAAAGATCCTTTTATTCTCATAGTTTGTGGATTAGAATATCCTACCAAAGCATGCATTGTGGGCTTGACTATATATTTAACAAAAAGTGTCACCAACATGTAGAAATTTATTGTCATCATCTGCTCCTTCAACTTCTTCTACAGGCTCAATCATTAAGAGCTTTCCTTGTTTATATTGGTGCTCTTTATGCCACTGCTCATCACAGTGCCAACATAATCCTTTTGTCATTTGCTCTCTTAATTGTTCTTGAGATAGATGTTTAGTGTTAAAAGGACATATATAAGAGTATGAGTATATGTTACCCTCAATAAATTTGCTGAAACCTTTAGTAGTTGGGTGATGAATTTCTGCACCCAACTTTTCCTCTTGAATGCGAGCAAAGGAGATTGTTGCTACCATTGTTTGTGGTTGTCGAGCTTTGACTTTACATCAGATGTCAGGAGTAAGCCCTTCAATGAAGGTTCATACCAATTGCCTTTCTTACCAATGTTTAGCTCAATTGGCAAGTCACTCGAATCGATTTTGATATTCTAGGATGGTGGACGTTTGACAAATCTTTGTAAGCTCTCCATCAACATTGTGATATTCTGAAGGTCCAAAGCGCACAAGAAGGCCTTTAGTGAATTTAACTCACATTGGAACTTCACCTTATGTTTCGACTCAATTGTATCATTGGATTGCATCACCTTCTAATTGAATAGAAGCAATTTCAATTTTAAAGAGTTCTGGCGTACAATGGAAGCGAAAATATTTTTCAACTCAGGAAATCTAACCGGCAGGATCACTCTTGTCCCAGTGACAAAAATCTACCCTTGTGTGTGGTTGGGTATAGTCACGATTAGTGCCTTCATAGAACTCAACGAGTTCTCTTTGCTTGCTGGTAGATCCAGAGATATTGTCTCTTGATCAATTCAATGATTCAAAAAGAACTATATGCTCAAGCCTCTTAAAAGACTCTTGCATATGTTCTTACATTTGTTCTTGCATCTATTTTTGCATCTGTTCAAGTTTCTTGATAGATTCTTCAACTTAAGATATTCTAGTGTCAAAATTAGAAGAGTTGTGTGAAGACATACCGTAAAATTGCAAATTAGTGATACCTAAAATTTTCTTTTGTTGTCAAGCAAGGGGCATAAATAATTTCTTTTGTTTTTAGAGAAGGGAGTAGAAGCAAAATCCTTAAGAATGTT
This sequence comes from Rhizophora apiculata, assembly GCA_037832385.1. Lineage (NCBI taxonomy): Eukaryota > Viridiplantae > Streptophyta > Magnoliopsida > Malpighiales > Rhizophoraceae > Rhizophora > Rhizophora apiculata. The sequence continues at coordinate 743,121 of CM075441.1, forward strand.
ACTCTGATACCAGATGTTAAGAATATAAGGTTTTGGGGATTAAGGGTTTGAAATAGGGAAACATAATTAAGGATTGAAAATAAGGATTTTGCATAAATAAAAAGGATAGGATTGATCTCTTCGAGGGGATCAGCCTCTAATGATCGCTTCAAGGAGATCGGCCTCCAATGACTCTTCGAGGGGATCAGTCTCCAATAAAGTAAATACTCTAATAATATTATTAATTGCTTGATTTCAAAAGTTGTAGAATATTACAATTATATAGATTTGACAGATCATTATTAAAGACATAATCTCGCCAAATAATTCAGAAATAATAAAAGATAAATATTAAATAAAATAAATAATAATAATAATAATTTCTTAATTAGAAGGATCTCATTAATAATATTTTAAATTCTATTAGCCAACATTATATAATCACATTTAATTTCAATTTTTTACTAAATATAAGTTGTGACTTGTTAGTCTTTATATGACTTTGAAAGGTTATATTGAATGGAGTTTGTTAATTCTACTAAAAGAGTAAGAGTCAATTCAAGTATATTGGATTTCAGAATTGAATAATACTATAATATCTATTATTTGTTTGATAATAATATTCCTAAGTTATTTTTGCCTATATATGTAAGTTAAAAGTTGAACCATATAAATTTGTATATTTATTTGCTTCTTTTTTTTTTTTTCATAAAAAGTTGCACTAAAGTTGATTTTGTTATTTTTGAATCCAAATACTACCAAACAAAATTTCATATTAAGAAGATCAATCTATTAAAGAAAATAACTTTAGAATCATAAAAAAAGTTTGAGTCTTTTTGTAAGACTAGTTCTTTTATTAATAGATTACAATTAAAGGGTTATATATTTTGTATGGCAAAAAATACGTCAATCAAGTCTCATCTTGATGATTTCAATTTTATTATTACAAATCTCAAATATTTAATTATAATTTTAAAATTGAAGATAACAATAAAGGACTTATGTTTTTTATTTTTCATTTTCTTGAATAATATTGATGCTAACAATAATAATTTACAATTTAAAATAGAGTTTTAGAAGTAATTAAATGTACTCAAGTTATCATGAAAGTCAATAAAATTGAAAGTTTATAGGTATTATACATAGTGCTATTGTTAAAGATGGATTATATGTTGTTTCATCTTTTTTGTTAATGAGTTATGATTATATTCTAACAATAAGATTTAAGAATTCCTTGACCTTTGTTGAATTTAGTAATAATTAAGAAATGTTGGAATGCTTTGGAGAAAATATTTGTAGGGAATTCTATTTTATTAGTACCTCACATAATTTAAGTTAAGTAGAAAGTATTAAAATTATATCTTAATTAGTAATGGTATTTTTTTATATTAGGTGTAGTGAATTTTAGGATGAATATACAGATATGTCTATATAAGAAGAAATCTAAAAAGATATATAATATTTTAGATTTTATTGGCCAACACCATATATGAACCCTTACTTTTTATTTTTCAATAAGTTTAGAGTGTGACCTATAAGCATTTGTGTGACTTTAAGAGAATGTGTTGTGTAATATTTGTGAGTATTGTAAAAAGAATAAGTGTCAATTTGTGAGTTTTTCTGTGTGATATTATAATTTCTTTAAGAGTAACTATTAATTTAATTATTTTCAGTACTCTTATTATGATTACATAATGTTCTTATAAATTATAACTAATATCAAGTATATAAACAATGAGTTTAAATCCAAAAATTGATTATAATTTGATAACTTTACATAAGGTAATATTAGTTTCATATGAAATTATTATACAGTTAAAATCATAATTTCATCCTCAAGATTTGAGTTTTATAAAGTTTTGAAACTTTCAATTTAGTCATAAATTTAATACAAATTGAGTTAAAAATTTTTATAAATAATATCTTAAATGATTTTTAGTAGTAAAAAATTTAAAAAAAAATTAGTAAAAAAATTTAATTCTTTTAAAATATTTTTTTTAATATTTTAAAATTTATAATAAATTATATAAATATTAAAAGAGTACAAAAATATTTTTATTTATCATTATTAAATTTTATAAATTTATATTATAATTTATTTTTTAATAAAAAAATATTTTTAAAAATTATATAAAATATTTAAAAATATATATTATTTTCAAAATTCATAAATAATTATCCGGTCGGGCGCTTGGCCTGCGGAGAGATTGTAGAATCCATAGTCGATTTTTGTGTCAGAAGTCAGGGAGGACAGGACGCTGTCCAGATTCCTTCGGTAGGTGCTGCCACTTGTGTAATTGCCTCTGCTGTTCTCACAAACCGAGTGCGGGAAGAGATCCTGTGCAACGGCTACACCCAATAATACGTGGAGGAGAATGTAAGTGCAGGAAAACAGCAGTTTTAAAGAATCCATCCGGCTAAAGTGGACTAGAAATATTGCTATTCTTATCTAAGTCTCTTGCTTCGATTTTGTTTTTTTTTTTTTCTCCTATATTTTTCCCTGTTGGATATCAGACCGAAAGTTCTTGGGAAGAAAACTTATAGGCGAGGCTCAATTCGACCCAAGCATCCCAGGAAAAGCAAAGTAATGTAAAAGCAGAGCAACAAAACCCCAACAAACTGAAAGGAAAATGAAACAAAATCAAAGGAAAATGAAGTTGAACACACAGAAAGCTTTAAGAAATTTCAAGTATCAGAATGATGGTAGTGATTTGTTTATTGGGATAACAAGTGTGAAGGACCAAATCAATTTTAGAACCGTGTAGTTTGACAAAGCTGACCAGTCAAAAGTCTCACAAACGATTATTCCAGATGGACATTTTTATGTGTCACCATCGTCAACTTTTCCCGCTAATGTATGGTAATCACATTTTGTTAATAATTTTTTCCTATCTCTCTTTTTTTTTTGGTTGACTTTTCTCTCCCTATTCTTCCATTCTCTCTCAAGCATTTAAAAAGGTCAAAAAAAATTTAAAAAACAAAAAGATAAATATTTGTTTATTGCTTTAACAAGTATAAAGGACCAAAACAATGGTGCGACAGTTAAAAAGCTAAAAAATGAGTGTTGCAGTGGACCCACTGAACATTGACACAATCAAGAGTGGCGCGAACAAGCCACCTTGGATTATACGGCACCAAACTTTTGCGAGCGGTTGCGGTGAGTGCTTACAAATGAAAAAGGTTGGGTAGACGGGAATGGGAGAGGAGGGGTCGGGTGAGTTCCAGTGGGTTGCATTTATCTATTTATTTATTTATTTATTTTGAAATTTAAAAACTTTTTTATTTTTTTAAGTGTGACGTGTAAAAATAATTAATATTAAATATGTAATTAAAAATTAAAAAGTATAATTGACATTTGAATACTAATCTCCCTTCTCACACATTATATTAAATTTATCAATTTTTTAAAAATAAAATAACAACATTGTATTATTTCAAACTAAGAAATTATTGAATATAAATCAATTTATATAAAATCTAAGTAAAATTTTAGAATTATTATTATTTAAAATTTAAGAAATAAATGAAGAAAAAAAATAAAAATTATGATAAATGTAATCAACAAAGAAATAAATAAATATAAAAAAAATTAAGAAATAAATAAAGAATAAATTAAAATTAAAAAAAATTAAGTAAATATTTAAATTAAAAGAAACAAATGTATTTATGAGTAAATAAAATTTAATTGTAAGTTTTAAAATTTTAGTTTAATTAAAAGAAAAAAATTAAAAAAATTAGAATTTGAATGCAAGAAATGCGGTTGCGAGGGTGACGGAGAGAAAGAACCTTTACTGTCCATTAGACAGATAAAGTGAGAGAAAATGTTTCAAGAAAGCCCGTTAGTTTTGAAATTAGAGGGAAAAAGGAGAGCGACTATTAGGTTGTTTTGTGAACGGTTCAAATTTGAATTTGACGAGTTAATTTGGTTGACAAAAAAGCATATAATAAATTTTATTTTTTTTTGAATTTTTTTCATGGCTCCAAAAATAATTCGATAGGCCAAGAATTTGTTTTTTTTTTTTTTTTCATGTTTCTGAATACGGTTGACTTTGGTTGACTTTGCACGCGAAATTATGGGACCCAACTAAATTTAAAGGACCTCTCAATCGTTCGATCAGGCAGAATGGTTTTTTTGGATCTGGGAGTTGCGGCGATGATGATGATTGTAAGACGCAAGGAGGGCCCCAGGGGAGCAAATGCATTGGCGCGTGCGGAATAAAGGTGATCCCTAGAAGGAGAATGCGCTTTTTGTTTTCTTTCCTTTTCAGAGATACGACAGGCGAATGCCAAAAGACTCGCGAAATTCCCATTTCACTCTTTGCTTTTTGTCGCTGCTAAAAATATATGAAACGACAAGGCTCCCACCAATGTTCCTTTGCCAAGTGCGCGTGCCAACGACGTTGAAGGCTAAGCGAAGTATCGTGCCCATTGGGTAAGTGGACAGTGAAATAGACTGATGGTGGACGGAATAGTGCCGTTACATAATAAAAATTTAAAATTTTAAAATTAATTTTTGCACAATTCTATGTAAAATAAGTAACAAATATGTACAGCATGATTTCAAAAGCCTACACTAACTGCAATATTGAGTCCATTTGGCTTTCAATCCACTTAACAACAAAACTAATATTATTATTATTATTTTACTTTTTATTTCACATCTATATGTTTTGATTTATAATTTAAATTTCAAAACTTCAAAACTCCGGGCCCTCTCCACGGTCAAATTTACACATTTGTGGTAGGGGAGAATACGAACTGCATAAAACCGAGTTGATGCTAAAAAATAATAAGGCACATTCGATCATGTATTAAGCCTGATAGTGGGCCTGGATATTAAGCCCAAAGTTCAATCACATTGTGGGTCAAGGTTGGCTCATGTTAATAATGTATTATTCAGATTAAACAAAAAAAAGGGTAAATTATTACTTTAATCTTTGTTTCCTATAATATATGCATGGTAGGTGATTAAACAATAAATATTTATGAAGATGTATTTTGAATTTTTAAATACTCCATAAAATATCTTGTGATAACAAATTTTTACTGACTGGGTCCTGCACAATGAACCCTTGTCCTACTTCCTATAAGATTCGCTATATCCAGTGATTACTAATAGTAGTTTTTTAATCACTACATCTCCCTTATAACTTTACTGTGTATCTATTCAATAAAAACTTCATTTTATACCAAATGTTAAGAACCTAAGGTTTTGGAGATTAAGGGTTTAAAATAGGGAAATGGAATTAGGGATTGAAAATAAGGATTTTGCAGAAATAAAAGGGATATGATTGATCTCTTCGAGGGGATCAACTTTCAATGATCGCTTTGAGGGAATCAGTCTCCAATGATTTTTTCGAGAGGATCAGCCTCCAATAAGCTAAACGCTCTGATAATATTATTGATTGTTTGATTCCAAAAGTTGTAAGGTATTACAATTATATAGACTTTATAGACCACTATTAAGGATATAATCTCACCAATTAATTCAAAAATAATAAAAAAAATATTAAATAAAATAAATAATAATAATAATTTTCTAACTAAGAGGATCTCATCATTCTCCCACTCTTCAAATCAGTCTTGTCCTCAAGGTTTATCTTGATCAACTGTCTGTTTTTAATCTGACCTTCTTTCATGGAAAGCCTTCCAAATAGTGCTTGAGTGTTGCATTGACTTTAACACCATAATTTCTCTCTGAAATACTCCATAAAATATCTTGTGACAACAAATCTTTATCATCTAAGTCTTGCACAATAAACCCTTGTCCTATTTCCTATAGGACTCGCTCCATCCGGTAATTACTAACAGTAGTTTTTTTTTATCACTGCATCTCCCTTATAACTCTACTATGTATCCATTCTCCCACTCTTCAAATCAGTCTTGTCCTCAAGGTTTATCTTGATCAATTGTCTGTTTTTAATCTGACCTTCTTTCATGGAAAACCTTCCAAATAGTGCTTGAGTGTTGCATTGACTTTAACACCATAATTTCTCTCTGAAATACTCCATAAAATATCTTGTGACAACAAATCCTTTATCATCTAAGTCTTGCACAATAAACCCTTGTCCTATTTCCTATAGGACTCGCTCCATCCGGTAATTACTAATAGTAGTTTTTTTTTATCACTGCATCTCCCTTGTAACTCTACTATGTATCCATTCTCCCACTCTTCAAATCAGTCTTGTCCTCAAGGTTTATCTTGATCAATTGTCTGTTTTTAATCTGACCTTCTTTCATGGAAAACCTTCCAAATAGTGCTTGAGTGTTCCATTGACTTTAACACCATAATTTCTCTCTGAAATACTCCATAAAATATCTTGTGACAACAAATCTTTATCATCTAAGTCTTGCACAATAAACCCTTGTCCTACTTCCTATAGGACTCACTCCATCCGGTGATTACTAACAGTAGTTTTTTTTTATCACTGCATCTCCCTTATAACTCTACTATGTATCCATTCAATAAAAACTTCATTTTTAAGTTAGAGAAATTCTAAATAATGTCTCCTAAGGTCTATAACCAATCAATACCAAAACAATTTCATAATCTTCTAAAGGTAATAAGAAAAGATCAATATAAACAAATTGACCTTATAACCAGAGTTTTACCTTTGTGCACTTTCTTTGGCATGTTAGATTTCTTCCATCTACAACCTTTACATCAAATTTGTCATACTTTTGTTAGCAAAGTAAGTTCTTTGACAATCTTATCATCCATAAAATTGTTGGTACTACTTGAGTCAACTAACACTGTTATTGATCGTCCTTTAAAAGATCCTTTTATTCTCATAGTTTGTGGATTAGAATATCCTGCCAAAGCATGCATTGTGGGCTTGACTATATATTTAACAAAAGTGTCACCAACATCTAGAAATTTGTTGTCATCATCTGCTTCTTCAACTTCTTCTACAGGCTCAATCATTAAGAGCTTTCCTTGTTTATATTGGTGCTCTTTATGCCACTACTCATCACAGTGCCAACATAATCCTTTTGTCATTTGCTCTCTTAATTGTTCTTGAGATAGATGTTTAGTGTTAAAAGGACGTATAGAAGAATATAAGTAGATGTTACCCTCAATAAATTTGCTGAAACCTTTAGTAGTTGGGTGATGAATTTCTGCACCCAACTTTTCCTCTTGAATGCGAGCAAAGGAGATTGTTGCTACCATTGTTTGTGGTTGTCGAGCTTTGACTTTACATCAGATGTCAGGAGTAAGCCCTTCAATGAAGGTTCATACCAATTGCCTTTCTTACCAATGTTTAGCTCAATTGGCAAGTCACTCGAATCGATTTTGATATTCTAGGATGGTGGACGTTTGACAAATCTTTGTAAGCTCTCCATCAACATTGTGATATTCTGAAGGTCCAAAGCGCACAAGAAGGCCTTTAGTGAATTTAACTCACATTGGAACTTCACCTTATGTTTCGACTCAATTGTATCATTGGATTGCATCACCTTCTAATTGAATAGAAGCAATTTCAATTTTAAAGAGTTCTGGCGTACAATGGAAGCGAAAATATTTTTCAACTCAGGAAATCTAACCGGCAGGATCACTCTTGTCCCAGTGACAAAAATCTACCCTTGTGTGTGGTTGGGTATAGTCACGATTAGTGCCTTCATAGAACTCAACGAGTTCTCTTTGCTTGCTGGTAGATCCAGAGATATTGTCTCTTGATCAATTCAATGATTCAAAAAGAACTATATGCTCAAGCCTCTTAAAAGACTCTTGCATATGTTCTTACATTTGTTCTTGCATCTATTTTTGCATCTGTTCAAGTTTTCTTGATAGATTCTTCAACTTAAGATATTCTAGTGTCAAAATTAGAAGAGTTGTGTGAAGACATACCATAAAATTGCAAATTAGTGATACCTAAAATTTTCTTTTGTTGTCAAGCAAGGGGCATAAATAATTCTTTTTTTTTTTAGAGAAGGGAGTAGAAGCAAAATCCTTAAGAATGTTACTCTGATACCAGATGTTAAGAATATAAGGTTTTGGGGATTAAGGGTTTGAAATAGGGAAACATAATTAAGGATTGAAAATAAGGATTTTGCATAAATAAAAAGGATAGGATTGATCTCTTCGAGGGGATCAGCCTCTAATGATCGCTTCAAGGAGATCGGCCTCCAATGACTCTTCGAGGGGATCAGTCTCCAATAAAGTAAATACTCTAATAATATTATTAATTGCTTGATTTCAAAAGTTGTAGAATATTACAATTATATAGATTTGACAGATCATTATTAAAGACATAATCTCGCCAAATAATTCAGAAATAATAAAAGATAAATATTAAATAAAATAAATAATAATAATAATAATTTCTTAATTAGAAGGATCTCATTAATAATATTTTAAATTCTATTAGCCAACATTATATAATCACATTTAATTTCAATTTTTTTACTAAATATAAGTTGTGACTTGTTAGTCTTTATATGACTTTGAAAGGTTATATTGAATGGAGTTTGTTAATTCTACTAAAAGAGTAAGAGTCAATTCAAGTATATTGGATTTCAGAATTGAATAATACTATAATATCTATTATTTGTTTGATAATAATATTCCTAAGTTATTTTTGCCTATATATGTAAGTTAAAAGTTGAACCATATAAATTTGTATATTTATTTGCTTCTTTTTTTTTTTTCATAAAAAGTTGCACTAAAGTTGATTTTGTTATTTTTGAATCCAAATACTACCAAACAAAATTTCATATTAAGAAGATCAATCTATTAAAGAAAATAACTTTAGAATCATAAAAAAAGTTTGAGTCTTTTTGTAAGACTAGTTCTTTTATTAATAGATTACAATTAAAGGGTTATATATTTTGTATGGCAAAAAATACGTCAATCAAGTCTCATCTTGATGATTTCAATTTTATTATTACAAATCTCAAATATTTAATTATAATTTTAAAATTGAAGATAACAATAAAGGACTTATGTTTTTTATTTTTCATTTTCTTGAATAATATTGATTGCTAACAATAATAATTTACAATTTAAAATAGAGTTTTAGAAGTAATTAAATGTACTCAAGTTATCATGAAAGTCAATAAAATTGAAAGTTTATAGGTATTATACATAGTGCTATTGTTAAAGATGGATTATATGTTGTTTCATCTTTTTTGTTAATGAGTTATGATTATATTCTAACAATAAGATTTAAGAATTCCTTGACCTTTGTTGAATTTAGTAATAATTAAGAAATGTTGGAATGCTTTGGAGAAAATATTTGTAGGGAATTCTATTTTATTAGTACCTCACATAATTTAAGTTAAGTAGAAAGTATTAAAATTATATCTTAATTAGTAATGATATTTTTTTTATATTAGGTGTAGTGAATTTTAGGATGAATATGCAGATATGTCTATATAAGAAGAAATCTAAAAAGATATATAATATTTTAGATTTTATTGGCCAACACCATATATGAACCCTTACTTTTTATTTTTCAATAAGTTTAGAGTGTGACCTATAAGCATTTGTGTGACTTTAAGAGAATGTGTTGTGTAATATTTGTGAGTATTGTAAAAAGAATAAGTGTCAATTTGTGAGTTTTTCTGTGTGATATTATAATTTCTTTAAGAGTAACTATTAATTTAATTATTTTCAGTACTCTTATTATGATTACATAATGTTCTTATAAATTATAACTAATATCAAGTATATAAACAATGAGTTTAAATCCAAAAATTGATTATAATTTGATAACTTTACATAAGGTAATATTAGTTTCATATGAAATTATTATACAGTTAAAATCATAATTTCATCCTCAAGATTTGAGTTTTATAAAGTTTTGAAACTTTCAATTTAGTCATAAATTTAATACAAATTGAGTTAAAAATTTTTATAAATAATATCTTAAATGATTTTTAGTAGTAAAAAATTTAAAAAAAAATTAGTAAAAAAATTTAATTCTTTTAAAATATTTTTTTATTAATATTTTAAAATTTATAATAAATTATATAAATATTAAAAGAGTACAAAAATATTTTTATTTATCATTATTAAATTTTATAAATTTATATTATAATTTATTTTTTAATAAAAAAATATTTTTAAAAATTATATAAAATATTTAAAAATATATATTATTTTCAAAATTCATAAATAATTATCCGGTCGGGCGCTTGGCCTGCGGAGAGATTGTAGAATCCATAGTCGATTTTTGTGTCAGAAGTCAGGGAGGACAGGACGCTGTCCAGATTCCTTCGGTAGGTGCTGCCACTTGTGTAATTGCCTCTGCTGTTCTCACAAACCGAGTGCGGGAAGAGATCCTGTGCAACGGCTACACCCAATAATACGTGGAGGAGAATGTAAGTGCAGGAAAACAGCAGTTTTAAAGAATCCATCCGGCTAAAGTGGACTAGAAATATTGCTATTCTTATCTAAGTCTCTTGCTTCGATTTTGTTTTTTTTTTTTTCTCCTATATTTTTCCCTGTTGGATATCAGACCGAAAGTTCTTGGGAAGAAAACTTATAGGCGAGGCTCAATTCGACCCAAGCATCCCAGGAAAAGCAAAGTAATGTAAAAGCAGAGCAACAAAACCCCAACAAACTGAAAGGAAAATGAAACAAAATCAAAGGAAAATGAAGTTGAACACACAGAAAGCTTTAAGAAATTTCAAGTATCAGAATGATGGTAGTGATTTGTTTATTGGATAACAAGTGTGAAGGACCAAATCAATTTTAGAACCGTGTAGTTTGACAAAGCTGACCAGTCAAAAGTCTCACAAACGATTATTCCAGATGGACATTTTTTATGTGTCACCATCGTCAACTTTTCCCGCTAATGTATGGTAATCACATTTTGTTAATAATTTTTTCCTATCTCTCTTTTTTTTTTGGTTGACTTTTCTCTCCCTATTCTTCCATTCTCTCTCAAGCATTTAAAAAGGTCAAAAAAAATTTAAAAAACAAAAAGATAAATATTTGTTTATTGCTTTAACAAGTATAAAGGACCAAAACAATGGTGCGACAGTTAAAAAGCTAAAAAATGAGTGTTGCAGTGGACCCACTGAACATTGACACAATCAAGAGTGGCGCGAACAAGCCACCTTGGATTATACGGCACCAAACTTTTGCGAGCGGTTGCGGTGAGTGCTTACAAATGAAAAAGGTTGGGTAGACGGGAATGGGAGAGGGAGGGGTCGGGTGAGTTCCAGTGGGTTGCATTTATCTATTTATTTATTTATTTTGAAATTTAAAAACTTTTTTATTTTTTTAAGTGTGACGTGTAAAAATAATTAATATTAAATATGTAATTAAAAATTAAAAAGTATAATTGACATTTGAATACTAATCTCCCTTCTCACACATTATATTAAATTTATCAATTTTTTAAAAATAAAATAACAACATTGTATTATTTCAAACTAAGAAATTATTGAATATAAATCAATTTATATAAAATCTAAGTAAAATTTTAGAATTATTATTATTTAAAATTTAAGAAATAAATGAAGAAAAAAAATAAAAATTATGATAAATGTAATCAACAAAGAAATAAATAAATATAAAAAAAATTAAGAAATAAATAAAGAATAAATTAAAATTAAAAAAATTAAGTAAATATTTAAATTAAAAGAAACAAATGTATTTATGAGTAAATAAAATTTAATTGTAAGTTTTAAAATTTTAGTTTAATTAAAAGAAAAAAATTAAAAAAATTAGAATTTGAATGCAAGAAATGCGGTTGCGAGGGTGACGGAGAGAAAGAACCTTTACTGTCCATTAGACAGATAAAGTGAGAGAAAATGTTTCAAGAAAGCCCGTTAGTTTTGAAATTAGAGGGAAAAAGGAGAGCGACTATTAGGTTGTTTTGTGAACGGTTCAAATTTGAATTTGACGAGTTAATTTGGTTGACAAAAAAGCATATAAATAAATTTTATTTTTTTTTTGAATTTTTTTCATGGCTCCAAAAATAATTCGATAGGCCAAGAATTTGTTTTTTTTTTTTTTTTCATGTTTCTGAATACGGTTGACTTTGGTTGACTTTGCACGCGAAATTATGGGACCCAACTAAATTTAAAGGACCTCTCAATCGTTCGATCAGGCAGAATGGTTTTTTTGGATCTGGGAGTTGCGGCGATGATGATGATTGTAAGACGCAAGGAGGGCCCCAGGGGAGCAAATGCATTGGCGCGTGCGGAATAAAGGTGATCCCTAGAAGGAGAATGCGCTTTTTGTTTTCTTTCCTTTTCAGAGATACGACAGGCGAATGCCAAAAGACTCGCGAAATTCCCATTTCACTCTTTGCTTTTTGTCGCTGCTAAAAATATATGAAACGACAAGGCTCCCACCAATGTTCCTTTGCCAAGTGCGCGTGCCAACGACGTTGAAGGCTAAGCGAAGTATCGTGCCCATTGGGTAAGTGGACAGTGAAATAGACTGATGGTGGACGGAATAGTGCCGTTACATAATAAAAATTTAAAATTTTAAAATTAATTTTTGCACAATTCTATGTAAAATAAGTAACAAATATGTACAGCATGATTTCAAAAGCCTACACTAACTGCAATATTGAGTCCATGTGGCTTTCAATCCACTTAACAACAAAACTACTATTATTATTATTATTTTACTTTTTATTTCACATCTATATGTTTTGATTTATGATTTAAATTTCAAAACTTCAAAACTCCGGGCCCTCTCCACGGTCAAATTTACACATTTGTGGTAGGGGAGAATACGAACTGCATAAAATCGAGTTGATGCTAAAAAATAATAAGGCACATTCGATCAGGTATTAAGCCTGATAGTGGGCCTGGATATTAAGCCCAAAGTTCAATCACATTGTGGGTCAAGGTTGGCTCATGTTAATAATGTATTATTCAGATTAAACAAAAAAAAGGGTAAATTATTACTTTAATCTTTGTTTCCTATAATATATGCATGGTAGGTGATTAAACAATAAATATTTATGAAGATGTATTTTGAATTTTTAAATACTCCATAAAATATCTTGTGATAACAAATTTTTACTGACTGGGTCCTGCACAATGAACCCTTGTCCTACTTCCTATAAGATTCGCTATATCCAGTGATTACTAATAGTAGTTTTTTAATCACTACATCTCCCTTATAACTTTACTGTGTATCTATTCAATAAAAACTTCATTTTATACCAAATGTTAAGAACCTAAGGTTTTGGGGATTAAGGGTTTAAAATAGGGAAATGGAATTAGGGATTGAAAATAAGGATTTTGCAGAAATAAAAGGGATATGATTGATCTCTTCGAGGGGATCAACTTTCAATGATCGCTTTGAGGGAATCAGTCTCCAATGATTTTTTCGAGAGGATCAGCCTCCAATAAGCTAAACGCTCTGATAATATTATTGATTGTTTGATTCCAAAAGTTGTAAGGTATTACAATTATATAGACTTTATAGACCACTATTAAGGATATAATCTCACCAATTAATTCAAAAATAATAAAAAAAATATTAAATAAAATAAATAATAATAATAATTTTCTAACTAAGAGGATCTCATCATTCTCCCACTCTTCAAATCAGTCTTGTCCTCAAGGTTTATCTTGATCAACTGTCTGTTTTTAATCTGACCTTCTTTCATGGAAAGCCTTCCAAATAGTGCTTGAGTGTTGCATTGACTTTAACACCATAATTTCTCTCTGAAATACTCCATAAAATATCTTGTGACAACAAATCTTTATCATCTAAGTCTTGCACAATAAACCCTTGTCCTATTTCCTATAGGACTCGTTCCATTCGGTGATTACTAACAGTAGTTTTTTTTTATCATTGCATCTCCCTTGTAACTCTACTATGTATCCATTCTCCCATTCTTCAAATCAGTCTTGTCCTCAAGGTTTATCTTGATCAACTGTTTGTTTTTAATCTGACCTTCTTTCATGGAAAACCTTCCAAATAGTGCTTGAGTGTTCCATTGACTTTAACACCATAATTTCTCTCTGAAATACTCCATAAAATATCTTGTGACAACAAATCTTTATCATCTAAGTCTTGCACAATAAACCCTTGTCCTACTTCCTATAGGACTCACTCCATCCGGTGATTACTAACAGTAGTTTTTTTTTATCACTGCATCTCCCTTATAACTCTACTATGTATCCATTCAATAAAAACTTCATTTTTAAGTTAGAGAAATTCTAAATAATGTCTCCTAAGGTCTATAACCAATCAATACCAAAACAATTTCATAATCTTCTAAAGGTAATAAGAAAAGATCAATATAAACAAATTGACCTTATAACCAGAGTTTTACCTTTGTGCACTTTCTTTGGCATGTTAGATTTCTTCCATCTACAACCTTTACATCAAATTTGTCATACTTTTGTTAGCAAAGTAAGTTCTTTGACAATCTTATCATTCATAAAATTGTTGGTACTACTTGAGTCAACTAACACTGTTATTGATCATCCTTTAAAAGATCCTTTTATTCTCATAGTTTGTGGATTAGAATATCCTGCCAAAGCATGCATTGTGGGCTTGACTATATATTTAACAAAAGTGTCACCAACATCTAGAAATTTGTTGTCATCATCTGCTTCTTCAACTTTTTCTACAAGCTCAATCATTAAGAGCTTTCCTTGTTTATATTGGTGCTCTTTATGCCACTACTCATCACAGTGCCAACATAATCCTTTTATCATTTGCTCTCTTAATTGTTCTTGAGATAGATGTTTAGTGTTAAAAGGACGTATAGAAGAATATAAGTAGATGTTACCCTCAATAAATTTGCTGAAACCTTTAGTAGTTGGGTGATGAATTTCTGCACCCAACTTTTCCTCTTGAATGCGAGCAAAGGAGATTGTTGCTACCATTGTTTGTGGTTGTCGAGCTTTGACTTTACATCAGATGTCAAGAGTAAGCCCTTCAATGAAGGTTCATACCAATTGCCTTTCTTACCAATGTTTAGCTCAATTGGCAAGTCACTCGAATCGATTTTGATATTCTAGGATGGTGGACGTTTGACAAATCTTTGTAAGCTCTCCATCAACATTGTGATATTCTGAAGGTCCAAAGCGCACAAGAAGGCCTTTAGTGAATTTAACTCACATTGGAACTTCACCTTATGTTTCGACTCAATTGTATCATTGGATTGCATCACCTTCTAATTGAATAGAAGTAATTTCAATTTTAAAGAGTTCTGGCGTACAATGGAAGCGAAAATATTTTTCAACTCAGGAAATCTAACCGGCAGGATCACTCTTGTCCCAGTGACAAAAATCTACCCTTGTGTGTGGTTGGGTATAGTCACGATTAGTGCCTTCATAGAACTCAACGAGTTCTCTTTGCTTGCTGGTAGATCCAGAGATATTGTCTCTTGATCAATTCAATGATTCAAAAAGAACTATATGCTCAAGCCTCTTAAAAGACTCTTGCATATGTTCTTACATTTGTTCTTGCATCTATTTTTGCATCTGTTCAAGTTTCTTGATAGATTCTTCAACTTAAGATATTCTGGTGTCAAAATTAGAAGAGTTGTGTGAAGACATACCATAAAATTGCAAATTAGTGATACCTAAAATTTTCTTTTGTTGTCAAGCAAGGGGCATAAATAATTTTTTTTTTTTTTAGAGAAGGGAGTAGAAGCAAAATCCTTAAGAATGTTACTCTAATACTAGATGTTAAGAATATAAGGTTTTGGGGATAAAGGGTTTGAAATAGGGAAATATAATTAGGGATTGAAAATAAGGATTTTGCAGAAATAAAAAGGATATGATTGATCTCTTCGAGAGGATCAACCTCTAATGATCACTTCAAAGAAATCGGCCTCCAATGATATCTTCGAGGGGATCAGTCTCCAATAAGGTAAATGTTTTGATAATATTATTGATTACTTGATTTCAAAAGTTATAGAATATTACAATTATATAAATTTGACAGATCATTATTAAAGACATAATCTCGTCAAATAATTTAGAAATAATAAAAAATAAATATTAAATAAAATAAATAATAATAATAATAATTTCTTAATTAGAAGGATCTCATTAATAATATTTTAAATTCTATTAGCCAACATTATATAATCACATTTAATTTCAATCTTTTACTAAATATAAGTTGTGACTTGTTAGTCTTTATATGACTTTGAAAGGTTATATTGAATGGAGTTTGTTAATTCTACTAAAAGAGTAAGAGTCAATTCAAGTATATTGGATTTCAGAATTGAATAATACTATAATATCTATTATTTGTTTGATAATAATATTCCTAAGTTATTTTTGCCTATATATGTAAGTTAAAAGTTGAACCATATAAATTTGTGTATTTATTTGCTTCTTTTTTTTTTTCATAAAAAGTTGCACTAAAATTGATTTTGTTATTTTTGAATCCAAATACTACCAAACAAAATTTCATATTAAGAAGATCAATCTATTAAAGAAAATAACTTTAGAATCATAAAAAAAGTTTGAGTCTTTTTGTAAGACTAGTTCTTTTATTAATAGATTACAATTAAAGGGTTATATATTTTGTATGGCAAAAAATACGTCAATCAAGTCTCATCTTGATGATTTCAATTTTATTATTACAAATCTCAAATATTTAATTATAATTTTAAAATTGAAGATAACAATAAAGGACTTATGTTTTTTATTTTTCATTTTCTTGAATAATATTAATGCCAACAATAATAATTTACAATTTAAAATAGAGTTTTAGAAGTAATTAAATGTACTCAAGTTATCATGAAAGTCAATAAAATTGAAAGTCTATAGGTATCATACATAGTGCTATTGTTAAAGATGGATTATATGTTGTTTCATCTTTTTTGTTAATGAGTTATGATTATATTCTAACAATAAGATTTAAGAATTCCTTGACCTTTGTTGAATTTAGTAATAATTAAGAAATGTTGGAATGCTTTGGAGAAAATATTTGTAGGGAATTCTATTTTATTAGTACCTCACATAATTTAAATTAAGTAGAAAGTATTAAAATTATATCTTAATTAGTAATGGTATTTTTTTTATATTAGGTGTAGTGAATTTTAGGATGAATATACAGATATGTCTATATAAGAAGAAATCTAAAAAGATATATAATATTTTAGATTTTATTGGCCAACACCATATATGAACCCTTACTTTTTATTTTTCAATAAGTTTAGAGTGTGACCTATAAGCATTTATGTGACTTTAAGAGAATGTGTTGTGTAATATTTGTGAGTATTGTAAAAAGAATAAGTGTCAATTTGTGAGTTTTTCTGTGTGATATTATAATTTCTTTAAGAGTAACTATTAATTTAATTATTTTCAGTACTCTTATTATGATTACATAATGTTCTTATAAATTATAACTAATATCAAGTATATAAACAATGAGTTTAAATCCAAAAATTGATTATAATTTGATAACTTTACATAAGGTAATATTAGTTTCATATGAAATTATTATACAGTTAAAATCATAATTTCATCCTCAAGATTTGAGTTTTATAAAGTTTTGAAACTTTCAATTTAGTCATAAATTTAATACAAATTAAGTTAAAAATGTTTATAAATAATATCTTAATTGATTTTTAGTAATAAAAAATTTAAAAAAAAATTAGTAAAAAAATTTAATTCTTTTAAAATATTTTTTTATTAATATTTTAAAATTTATAATAAATTATATAAATATTAAAAGAGTACAAAAATATTTTTATTTATTATTATTAAATTTTATAAATTTATATTATAATTTATTTTTTTAATAAAAAAAATATTTTTAAAAATTATATAAAATATTTAAAAAATATATATTATTTTTAAAATTCATAAATAATTATCCGGTCGGGCGCTTGGCCTGCGGAGAGATTGTAGAATCCATAGTCGATTTTTGTGTCAGAAGTCAGGGAGGACAGGACGCTGTCCAGATTCCTTCGGTAGGTGCTGCCACTTGTATAATTGCCTCTGCTGTTCTCACAAACCGAGTGCGGGAAGAGATCCTGTGCAACGGCTACACCCAATAATACGTGGAGGAGAATGTAAGTGCAGGAAAACAGCAGTTTTAAAGAATCCATCCTGCTAAAGTGGACTAGAAATATTGCTATTCTTATCTAAGTATAAAAATATTTAGAGATGAATCAATTGTTAAATATTATATTATTTTGATTTATTTTATTATTTGATTTATACTACAATTGAGTCATATTTTCATCCAAAATTATCAAAAATTTTAAAAATATTTTGATTAAAATTTTATACTAAATTAAATAAAAAATAAAAAAATTGAAATTTTTGTATTTTTTTTTAGTAATTAATCTTTTATTATCATATAATTTATTCTAAATTTATAAAATTATAATGATTTAAAAAATTAATTGAAATTTATTTTAATTAAAAATTTAAAATATATGAAATATAAAATAAAAAAAAAGTTAATAAATAATAAAATTCTTTTATATTTATATAATTTGTTATAAAATTTTACTTTCATTTAAAAAAATTATATTTTTCACTTATAATCAATAATTCTAATAAATTAGATATAATTTAAAATTACAAATTTCAAATTTCAACCACAAACTTATGATTTTGGGAAATAATTTCATTGCCTTTCTTGATACATTGACATGATACCAATCATTCAAATTTGAAGTTGACCCTTTATTTGAACAAAGAAACAAATATTTGAAGACAAATTGCGATGAATCAAAGGGTTTAAATTTTCCATGGATGTGACCTGTCATGGTACATCAAGTGGAATAACTGTCGTTAACTGAAACTTAAGCTTATCGAGGATACAACTCACTAATTGAAGCCTCATTTCTTGACAATGGGACAGCGTCTTCAAACTTGGAATGTGACAAGTCAGTGGCCCTTGAACCGTATCCCAATGAGGATGACATATCTGATACAGTGCTTTCGCTCCCAAAAAATGCAGGTTTTGATGGTACTGGTAGAGTCAGAGAATGGCTGTTTAGCATAAGAACAACTGAAGCCATTGTGGGTCTATCAGCTGCATCTTCTTGGACGCACAGTAAGCCAATGTGAATGCATCTAATCATTTCAGTTCTTGAACCAGCACTCAGATTGGGATCTATAACATTTTCTGCGGTGCCTTCCCTCCAATTCTTCCACGCCTGTAAAAATTTGTAAAGTTGCATTCACACTCATTAAAATGAGACATTGTCAAAGTAATTTGCCGAATGAAACAATCAATCTAAATGATCGTCCTTACAAATCCCAGAAGGTCTTCTACACTCTCCCCATTGTGGAAACTGGTGTTTTTCTGACCACTCACGATCTCCAATACTAGCACACCAAAACTATACACATCTGACTTAACCGAAAAAAATCCATGCATTGCATACTCTGGGGCCATGTAGCCACTGCATATCAACATTGTTAAACACACCGTCAATTGATTCACACAATGTGATGGAACTTTCATCTAATCCTGAGACTTCATTTTATGAATGTGAAGTTAGAGTTGATAAAACTGATTACATGTCATTTAGTCCAGATTTTTGGGATACTTACTATGTCCCAACAATTCTGTTTGTATTGGCTTGAGTTTGATCCATCACGAACAGTCTTGCCAGGCCAAAATCTGCAATCTTGGGGTTCATCTCTGCATCTAACAAGATGTTGCTGGCCTTGAGGTCGCGATGAATGATACGCAATCGAGAGTCTTCATGAAGGTATAGAAGTCCTCGAGAAATGCCGACAATGATCTTGTAACGCCTTTCCCAATCCAAATTCGCACGCTTCATTCGATCTGTCGGTTCACATGATTACATCAATCAATTGACTCGGTCAACAAAAACCCAATGTCTAACAAATTTGACTTGTTATGTGGATTAGTGGGCTTACCGAATAAGAAATGATCAAGACTGGCGTTAGGCAAAAACTCATATATAAGAAGTCTTTCATTTCTTTCCAAGCAGAAACCGAGAAGCCTAACTAAGTTCCTGTGCTGGAGCTTTGCTACCAATAGGACTTCATTTTTAAATTCTAGATCACCTTGTCCAGAATCCTTAGAAAGCCTTTTCACAGCTACATCTTGTCCGTTAGAAAGGGTACCCTGTGAAAAGTTGTAACGATTATTTATGCATCCGACATTGCAGTAAGTTAAGGTTCATTGACCCTGAAACTTTTCAACAGAGATGAGTATGAACATTTGCATCAAGTATCCAATTTTTACCCTGTAAACAACGCCAAAGCCTCCCTGTCCTAGCTTATTCTCCTCAGAAAAGTTATTTGTTGCAACTCTGACAGCGCTAAAGTCGAATTGCAAAGATTCAACACTTTCTATTTCATCCGAAGCTTCATAAAAGAAAGAAGTTAGCACACAGGAAAATAAAATGCGGTACAAATTTCTTAATGAAAGAGAAATGTGGAACAAGAAAAATAAGAATCTGTTTGTAAAATGCAAGGAGAAGACTTCGTATGATTGATAAACCTCTCACAACTCTCAAGCAGCAGGAAGCATGATGCACTAAGATGCCTTATGCAGTACATATTTCTTAAGCTCAATTAAAGAGAAATGTGGAACGAGAACAATAAGAATTTGTTTGTAAGATGCCTTTTGACTTTTAACGAAGGGTTAAGCATCCTTGATCTCTAAATCTTTGCATAGTCTTAATACTAATATATTTTGTGTTTAAAAATTAAAGCAATCCACTTGCATTTAAAACAATGTCTAATAAGAGAATAATTTTTACTTACTTTCTAATTTTTTTCTTAGCTTTCTCTGTCTCAGAATTATACAGATGCAGAAAATAAGTATTACAGCACTAACGCTTGGAATCACGATGATGATGATAGTCCGAGTCT
Source organism: Rhizophora apiculata (assembly GCA_037832385.1). Classification (NCBI taxonomy): domain Eukaryota; kingdom Viridiplantae; phylum Streptophyta; class Magnoliopsida; order Malpighiales; family Rhizophoraceae; genus Rhizophora; species Rhizophora apiculata. The sequence goes on from CM075441.1 coordinate 763,860, forward strand.
TGCTGCTCTTTCCTAAAAAAGTAAATACAATATCATAAATTAAAATTTTTGAATAATGAACTTAATTACAGGCACACTACATAGCATTTGCTCTAAGCACACGAAAAGACAAGAGGGCAAAGTCATCATTTTTTCATTGTTGCCATTATAGAAATTTGACAATAATACAAGATAAAGATTGCATTGTAAGCAGGGCAAACAAACTTCCATCTACTTAAAAATTAATGGATATATATGTTAGTAATTGAAATCCAGGGGTATACCATGGATCATTTAGATTCCAATAATCAAACAGCTATGTCCTTATTTTTGAGCAGTATTGTCCCATAATCTGACTATCTACGAGGTGTACTTGCTGTCCAAGGCAGACGCAACAATTAGTAGTTGGTATCTGATGGCTCTCTTCTGCCTTTCCTTGCTTTCACATTAAACATGGTTTTAGGGAAAATTAACTCTGTAGTACATGCTTTAGCTAATGCCACTAGTAAGATTGTAGATGTATTGATATGGCAAGGGGATATGGTCCCTATCTGTTTCAATGTTGCTTCATAAAGACTGTTGTCATTGTGTTTCCTGTTAATTGATTTGTGTTGTTCTATCAAAATAATAATAAATAAATAAATACTCAAATCACATGCCTTGTAGTCTCCTCATTACGGCAAAAGGTAGGAGAGGAAATTAAGGGTGGAAAACATATGATCATGATCACATGGTCATTGTGATAAGCCCCAAGGACACTTTTCAAATAGATTGAAAGGTCAAGTGGTCAGTCGATTTTAAATTATATTTTTTTATTTTATAAAATTTATATTTAATTATTCTCTAATTTTCTTTATTGTAATAAAAAATTTATAAATTTCAAAAATTTTAATTTTTTTAAATTTTGATTGATAATTTGTAAAATTATTTCAACTTTTGGATATTATAATAAAAATTTGTATTAAATTTTGAATATATATATATATATATAGTATAATTAAAAATTGTTTATTACATAATAAAAGAATATGATTTTACATTAATTAAGTGATAATTTTAATTATTTTAAACGAGTTTCGTGTTAAAATTCACTTGTACAACTACTCTGTATCATTTTTTTAAGTAAAAAGTTCACCATTCTAATTAATAAGAAATTATTGAAAAAAAAAAAAATTAAAGCCCATTTATGAGCTAACCTTCTGGAGGTGGAGGAGTAATAGCCGCAGGAGGCGATTGTGTTGACGGTGATGGTGGCGGCGACGAGGATGGTGATGAGTCAGGAGTACTTGCAAAAAACCAGTACTCTTCATACCTGTAATTGCAGCTGGGTGCAATATACTGGAGTCCAATCTTGTTGCTACGTGGAATCTCACCGATGACCTTAACAAGGCAATCAACGCACCGCTGCGCAGACAAGTCAGGAGTGCATTGGACAAGGCCAAAGATGGTGTGAAACCCCGACGTTTCATTTCCTGTCGCAAACTTTTTAAGGGAGTTGCCAGCTGCAGCTGTTCCTCGAAGCCTAGTCAACAAAGTTTGGACGCCCTGAATGAATTCGTTAGTGGCATTCTTCCCATTCCAGATGGAGTAATAGGGGCTCGTCTCCATGACATGGAAGATTGATCGGTTTGAGTAACGGAGTATGCAGGATCGATAGTAAATATTTGCCTCCTTCTGGTTAGAACAATCTTCCAGGATCTGTTGAGTAGCGTTGGCTATACAACCTCGACAATCATCCCCAGAAAGATCTCCTCTGCAGAGGGCAATTGCGTTTACCCGGTCGGGCGCTTGGCCTGCGGAGAGATTGTAGAATCCATAGTCGATTTTTGTGTCAGAAGTCAGGGAGGACAGGACGCTGTCCAGATTCCTTCTGTAGGTGCTGCCACTTGTGTAATTGCCGCTGCTGTTCTCACAAAAAAAGTGCAGGAATTGATCCTGTGCAACGGCTACACCCAATAATACGTGGAGGAGAATATAAGTGCAGGAAAACGGCAGTTTTAAAGAATCCATCCTGCTAAAGTGGACTACAAGTATTGCTATTCTTATCTAAGTCTCTTGCTTCGATTTTGTTTGTTTTTTTTTCTCCTATATTTTTTCCCGTTGGATATCAGACCGAACCTTTTAAAAAGTTCATGGGAAGAAAACTTATAGGCGAGGCTCAATTCGACTCAAGCATGTGAGGAGAAGCAAAGTAATGCAAAAGCAGAGCAACAAAACCCCGAGAAACTGAAAGCAAATTAAGAAAAATAGAAGGAAAATAAAGTTGAACGCATCGAAAGATCTAATATATTCAAAATTCGGGTACTGATTTGTTTATTGCTTTAATAAGTATAAAGGACCGAACCAATAGAGCAGACCGGTCAAAAAGCTCAAAAATGAATGTTCCAGTCGACGCATTGAACATTGACATGGTCAGGAGTGGCTTGAGTGTAGATTCCACTTGTATAATAAAAACTAACCATGCTCCATAACTCATAACTCCGTTAGGGGCTTCCAAGGACAAAAAGAAAGGTTTAATTAGTGAAATAGGCATGTTACTTGACTCAGGCACTGTTACAGCAGGGAATATAGCCATTGAAGGGAACAAGTAGTTGCAATCATCTAAGAATGCTTCTCCCTCACACGTTTTTTGAACGCAAGCGGGTTGTGGCGGCTGCCCAAGTCCTCGTCAATGTTTATTGGGTAAACGAGTGTCGACGACCAACCGATTTAGAACAGTGTAGTTTGACAAAGCAAACAAATCAAGGGCCAATGAACATTCTCACACGAGGGAATGCTCAGAACAAGCCGCCTTTGACAACTCGGCAAGAACGTCATGCGAGAATCACGGGAGTTGCATAAGAATAGACTTTGTGAAAGCAAACTTACTTTGGGGTCAATCATTGAGGTTTGATTCGTTCAGAAAATTGTGTAAGATCTCGGGTCACTTTCATTCAAATTTATTTTCGGTCGACGAGGATTATTAGATTTATTAAGTTGTATTTTTTATTTTGGGTGATACATTGAATTAAATTAAATTCAAATTAAATCTAAATCATTTAAATTTTTAAATAATTTAAATATTAATATTTTAAATTTGAATTATATTATATAATTAATTTTTATATTTTTTAATTAATTAAATTTCTAATAAGTAGAATCAAAATTGAGATTTTGGTCAAATTTGATTAATATCAATAAATTTTTTTTAATAATAAAATTATTTACTTGATTTTTTTTTTAAGCAATGAAGCTCAAGTCGGGGAAACAATTGTTGGATTAATCCCATCAATCCCCATCGCCAACTTAGGGAGGCCGGAGAGGTCAAACGGAGGCGACACACACACTATCCAGGGGCGCAAAACTTCCTCTTCTTCTATTATCCGATTAAATTCTCAAAAAATAAAAATCATTAAAATTCAAATTTTGTAAAGTGTATTAATTAGCAAAAGACTCTTTTTACTGCATATCATAGATGGAAAAAACGAGTGATGGTGAAAGCTAAGGAGACCAACGAAAAGAAACCATGAAAAATGACAAAAAAAAAAGGAGAGAAACAGGACAGAGAAAAGAGATGGTAGTGAGAGAAAGATCGAAGCCTAAAGAGAAAATCACAAAACACTAATAATGATTCCACTGTCACGACAAACTTCAAATACTTAGATGCGTACTTAAAGTATTTAAAAATATTAACTTATCTATAAATTTTTTTTTATAATAAAATTAATTTTAATTAGATATCTTTTTAATTACACCTAAACATGAACATGTAAAAAATTATTGGTATAACACTCAACTTTTATTAGGGAGCGACTAAATTTTATTTATTTATTATCAAATTTAAATATTTTATAATATATCTATATATATAATAGAAAAATAATTAATATTAAATATATAATTAATTATTAAAAATTATTTTTTTTATTTAAATATTTTTGAATATTTATATAATTTGTTATAAATTTTAATTTTTAATTTATATTTTTAATTTTTTAGTGTATTTTTTATTTTTTTAATCATGATTAAAAATACTTAATAATAATAATAATAATAATAATAAGATATTTTAAAAACAATTTTTATTAATTTTAAAATAAATTTTTAGAAATATAAAAATTAAATGGAAACGAATCTCAAACCTCGGTTACAAAAATTATGGTTTTGGGAAATGATTTTCATTTGCTATTCTGGATGGTTGACATGGTATAAATCATTCAAATTTGAAGTTGACCCTTTATTTGAACGAAGCAACAATGATTTGAGGACGAATTGTGATGAATCCAAGGCATTAAAATTTGCCAAGGATGTGACTTGTCATGGTGCATCTAGTGGAATAACAACTGTCATTAACTCAAACTTAAGCTTATCGAGGATATAACTCAGTAATTGAAGCCCATTTCTCGAGAATGGGACAGCTTCTTCAATCTTGGAATGTGGCGGGTCAGTGGCCATTGAACTGTGTCCCAACGAGGATGAAATATCTGATACAGTGCTTTTCGAAAAATGCAGGTTTTGATGGTACTGGTTGAGTCAGAGAATGGCTGTTTAGCATAAGAACGACTGAAGCCATTGTGGGTCTATCAGCTACATCTTCTTGGACGCACAGTAAGCCAAGGTGAATGCATCTAGTCATTTCAGTTCTTGAACCAGTACTCAGATTGGGATCTATAACATTTTCTGCAGTGCCTTCCCTCCAATTCTTCCACGCCTGCAAAATTTGTAAAGTTGTATTGAAACATTGTCGAAGTAATTTTGCCGAATGGAACAATGAAAATAAATGATGGTCCTTACAAATCCCAGAAGGTATTCTATCCTCTCTCCTTTGCAGAAACTGTTGTTTTTCTGACCACTCACGATCTCCAATACGAGCACACCAAAACTATACACATCTGACTTCACCGAAAAATATCCATGCATTGCATACTCTGGAGCCATGTACCCACTGCATATCAGCAATGTTAAACACACTGTCAATTGATTGACACAATGTGATGAAACTTTCATCTAATCCTGAGACTTCATTTTATGAATGTGAAGCTAGAGCTGATAAAACTGATTTTTGGGATACTTACTATGTCCCAACAATTCTACTTGTATTCACTTGAGTTTGATCCATCACGCACAGTCTTGCCAGGCCAAAATCTGCAATCTTGGGGTTCATCTCTGCATCTAACAAGACATTGCTGGCCTTGAGGTCACGATGGATGATACGCAATTGAGAGTCTTGGTGAATGTATAAAAGTCCTCGAGAAATGCCAACAATGATCTTGAAACGCCTTTCCCAATCCAAATTCACACGGTTCATTCGATCTGTAGGTTCACACGATTGCATCAATCAATTGACTTGGTCAACAAAAACCCGACGTCTACCAATATTGACCTGTTATGTGGATTAGTGGACTTACTGAATAAGAACTGATCAAGACTGGCGTTAGGCAAAAACTCGTATATAAGAAGCCTTTCATTTCTTTCCAAGCAGAAACCGAGAAGCCTAACTAAGTTCCTGTGCTGGAGCTTTGCTACCAATAGGACTTCATTTTTAAATTCTAGATCACCTTGTCCAGAATCCTTAGAAAGCCTTTTCACAGCTACATCTTGTCCATCAGAAAGGGTACCCTGTGAAAAGTTGTAACAATTATTTCAGCATCCAACATTGCAGTAAGTTAAGGTTCATCGACTCTGAAACATATAAGCATGAAAATTTGCATAAAGTATCCAATTTTTACCTTGTAAACAGCGCCAAATCCTCCTTGTCCTAGCTTATTCTCCTCAGAAAAGTTATTTGTTGCAACTCTGATAGTGCTAAAGTCAAATTGCAAAGAGTCCACACTTTCTATTTCATCTGCAGCTTCATAAAAGAAAAAAAGTTAGCGCAGATGAAAAGAAAATGCGGTACAAATTTCTTAATGAAAGAGAAATGTGGGACAAGAACAATAAGAATGTGCTTGTAAAATGCAAAGAGACGACTTCATATGATAGAGAATCCTCTCACAACTCTCAGACAACAAGAAGCATTATGCCACTTAGTTGCCTTATGACTTTCAATGAAGGATTAGATCATTGCATAATCTTAACATTCGTATATTTTATGTTTTAAAGTTGAAGTAAATGACTTAAATTTTATAAAAATATGTAATAAAAAAGATAATTTTTACTTACCTTTTAATTTTTTACTTGGCTTTCTCAATCTCAGAATTATACTGATGCAGAGTATAAATGCTACAGCGATAAGCACTTGAAATTGTGATGATGATGATAGTTTTTGTCTTGTTGCTGTTTCCTGAATAAAACAATACAATACTATGATTAAAATTATTAAATATTGAACCTAATTGCAGGCACATTACACAGGATTTGCTCTAAACACATGAAAAAGGCAAAGGGATCAAAGGCATCGCTTTTGACATGTTGCCACTGTGGAAATTTGACAATAATACAAGACAAAGATTGTATTGTAAACAGGAAAACAAACTTCCACCTACTTAACAATCACTGGAATATATATTTAGTAATTGCAATCCTGGGGTATACCATGGATCATTTATATTCAAATAATCAAAGAGCTCTGTCCTTATCTTTGAGAAGTATTGTCCTAAAATCTGATTGTTTTACAAGTTATACTGGCTATCCAAGTTCCAAAATCAGAAACAAGCCAAACGCAACAATTAGCAGCTGATATCTTATTGCTCTCTCTTGCCTTGTTTGCACATTCAACATGTTTTTTAGGGAGTTAACTCTGTAGCACGTGCTTTAGTTAATGCCACTAATAAGATTGCCTATGGGAAGGGGATATGACCCTGTCTGTTTCTATGTTGCTTGCTCAAGACTGCTGTAATTGTGTTTCCACTTAATTGATATATGTTGTTCTATAAAAACAAAAAAAATCAAACCACATGCCTTATGGTCTCATCATTACACCGAAGGTAAGAGAGGATATTATAGGTGGAAAACATATGGTCATAATCAATTACAAGACACAATGGTCATTGTGGTAAAAACATATGGAAAACATATGGTCTTCAATAGCATTGCTCATATAAAATAAGAGGTTCATGAGACTTAGTTGATGCAAAATTTTTTTTCCTTATTTCATAACGTAACTATTTTTTGAATTCTATTTAATAAAAAAAAATTTGTAAGTTTTAGAAATTTTAGTTTTTTAGAATTAAGGTCAATTGTTTATATAAATATTTATACTTTTTAAGGTATTATAATAAAAATTTGTATCAAAATTTAAATAAATGTCAAAAAAAGTGCAAAATTAAAAATTATTTATAATAGAACAAAAAAATATTCTTTAAAACAAATAAAGTGAGATAATATTAATATTTCATAAGAATTTTATTATTAATTTATATCTTTCTTTTTTAAATCAAAAATTTCTCCATTTCTAATTAATAAGAAATTATAGAGAAATAAAAAATGCTAAAGCCCATTTATGAGCTAACCTTCTGGAGGTGGAGGAGCTATGGCCACAGGAGGCGATTGTGTTGATGGTGACGGTGGCAGCGACGTGGATGGTGGCAAGTCAGGTGTAGGTGAAAAAAACCGCCCAACCTCATACCTGTAATTGCAGCTGGGTGCAATTTCAAATGCTCCAATCTTTGGTCCATGGAATCTCTTCGAAGACCGCGGCAAGGCAATCAACGCACTGCTGCTCAGGACAAGTCAGGAGTGCATTGGACGAGGCCATAGATGTTTTCGTACCGGCCCAGGTTTCATTTCCTGTCGCAAACTTTCTAAGGGAGTTGCCAGCTGCAGCAATTCGTCGAAGCCTAACCAACAAAGTTTTTGACGGTCGGAATGAATTCACTCACGGTAGTGGCATCATTAGTCACGTCAGTGGCATCCTTAATAGTCGATTGTTTGTATGTGGGACTATTCTCCACATGGTGGAAGATTGATCGGTTTGAGTAACGGAGCCTGCAGTATTGATGGTAAACACTTGCCTCCTTCTGGTTAGGACAAACTTCCGGGATCCGTCGAGTAGCGTTGGCTATACAAATTCGACAATCATCTACAGAAAGATCTCCTCTGCAGAGTGCAATTGCGTTTACCTGGTCGGGCGCTTGGCCTGCAGAGAGATTGTAGAATCCGTAGTCGATTTTTGTGTCAGAAGCCAGGGAGGACAGGACGCTGTCCAGGTTTCTTCGGTAAGTACTGCCACTTGTGTAATTACCTTTGCTGTTGTCACAAATCGAGAGCTTGAAGGGCTCAAACAGATTCCCTACACCCAGTAATACTTGGAGGACAATAAAAGTGCACGAAAGCAGCAATTTTAAAGAATCCATCCTGCTAAAGTCTGTTGCTTTTTTTTTTTCTGTATTTTGTTTCCGTGATATCAGACCGAGACTTTTAAAAGGGAAGAAAACTTGTAGCGAGACTCAATTCGACTCAAGCATGTGAGGGGAAGAAAGACTTAGGCGAGGCTCAATTCGACTCAAGCATGTGAGGAGAAGCAAAGTAATGCAAAAGCAGAGCAACAAAACCCCGAGAAACTGAAAGCAAATTAAGAAAAATAGAAGGAAAATAAAGTTGAACACATAGAAAGATCTAATATATTCAAATTTCTGGTACTGATTTTGTTTATTGCTTTTAAGTATAAAGGACCAAACCAATAGAGCAGACCGCGTCAAAAAGCTCACATGCAGTGATCCAGTGGACCTATTGAACATTGACATGGACAGGAGTGGCTTGAGCAAGCCAACTTGGACCATACGGCGCCAACCTTTTGCATTTCGGTGGGCGCTTTAGAAATAAAAAATGTTGGTGTAAAAAGCAAAGCGTGGGGGAGGGGTCGGGTGAGTGAAAGTGAGTTTCCATTTATTTATTTATTTTTTGTAATTTGAAGGTTTTTTAAAAAATAATGTGACGTGTAAATAATTAATATTAAATATATAACTAAGAATTAAGAAGAGTGGTTGATATTTGAGTACCAATCTCTTGTATCATGTAATGTATTAAATCGATTAAATTTTTTAAAAATTAATAGTTTATATTATATAAGATTCATACATTTTTATTTTAAAATAACCTCTATCTTCAAGTGCAGAGCTCAATTATAACTTATCATTGAAGCAGATGTCGTATGCTTATTCTCACTGTATCATAACTCCTGGGCTGGGCAAAAGCTCCTAAGTAGCTAAATTAGTAATTTCTCTTGTAATTATTTCCAAAGACTTTCCATAACTCATAACTCCGTTAGGGCTTCCAAGGACAAAAAGAAAGTTTAATTAGTGAAATAAGCATGGCACTTGACTCAGGCACCTTCTACAGCAGGGAATATAGTCATTGAAGGGGAACAAGTAGACGCAATCATCTGAGATTGCTTCTCCCTCACACGTTTTGAACGCAAGCGGTCGTGGCTGCTGCCCCTCTTATCCGGGATTCCATTTCTTCTCGCTTCCAACTCCAACTCTGATAGTGATGGGGGAAGTCGTCCTTCAATCAAGCTTGGAGGCTATAACAGGGAAAGTCTTCACTTTTACAGAAATGAATTCAATATCAGTTCACGGTCCTCCTATGTGATAGGATTCCTTTTTTTTTGCTTCTGGACTATTGGGACACCTTCACGGGTAAGGCTCAAACCTCAATCCTGTGCCATACTTTTGGGATTGAAGGCGGGATTCGATCTGCCTAATATTGATGGCAACCCACTAGAGGGCCTAGAACTCTCTCTGGATTTGCCGTCTTCGTAAGCAATGGAGGGAAAGTCCTCGTCATTGTTTATTGGGTAAACGAGTGTCGAACAACCAAACCAATTTAGAACAGTGTAGTTTGACCAAGCAAACAAATCGAGGGCCAATGAACATTCTCACAGAAGGGAGTGTTTTAGAACAAGCCGCCTTTGACAACCCGCAAGAACGTCATGCAAGAATCACGGGAGTCGCATACTTTCTGTAAGCAAGGTTACTCTGGGTTCAATCATTGAGGTTTGGTTCGTTCAGAAAATTATGTAAGATCTCAAGTCACTCTCATTCAAATTTATTTTCCATCGGAGTTATTAGATTTATTAAGTTATTTTTTTTATTTTAAATAATATATTAAGTTAAATAAGTTAAAATCAAATTTAATTTAATTTAAATTAATTTATTTTATTTAAAATTTTCAATATTTTGATATTTTTCTTTTCTTTCAGTCAAATTAGAAAATTACGCTGTCAATCTTTTCTTTCATTCTTGTAATTAAATTGAGTACCAAAAATTAAAATTTAAACTCTAAACCTTAATTCACGTTCACATTATACTCGGTATTTCCTTGACATCTTGATTTTGAGGACGGGCCGCCCTGTCTATGCCAAAAATCAATTGAAGTTTTCCACGCAGCTCGCCTAATCTGGCAAGGTCGGTCGGGAAACCGTATAAAGTCAACAAAGTTCCAACGCAAGCATCCTTATCTTTTCTCTCCCTTATCCAATCCCTTCCACCTTCCTTTTTAAATCTTGGTTTTTTCCCCTGTTGCGTTTGTTTAAAATACATTAAAAAATGCAAGGGGGTCCCATTCTTTTGTCTTTTGTTACACGCCAACTCATTGGCGAGCTAAAAAGAAAAACTCTACGGCATTCTAAATTGCAAATTCGAATTTCTTAAGTATAAATCAGTGGGAAACCCCATCAATTTTTTACCTAATTTATAAATGTAGTTTTGTACTAAAGTAACAATTTAACAATTTTTTGTAACTTTTAAATAATAAATTTAATCAATTGTTAATTTAAAAAATTAATTGATATATCTCATTAACATAAAAAAATAAATAAAAATAAATAAAAATAAATAATAACAATATGTTATTTATCATTAAAAAATTATTAAATTAAAAATAATACATATAACTTGAAATAAAATTTTAAAATTATTATTATATAAAATTTAAAAAATAAATAATAAATAAATTAAGATAAAAAATAAATAGTTTAAAATTATAAATTATTTAAAAATAAATAAAATTTAATGTAAGTTTTGGAGTCTAATTATATATATATATACCTTAATAAAGTAAAGTTTGAATAATAAAAAGTGCGGGAGCCGTCAGGGCGACGGAGAGAGAGAACAAACAAAAAGGGAGCGACAACAACCAGTGCATAAAGAGCAAAGAATGTAAATCTAACTTGAAACGTGAATGAGGTCACAAAGCAATAATATCGTGCCACGAAAACATTACCCAAGTCGAAAATCATCAATCTAGGCATGTTGGCCTAGCATTAGGCCTCCCAGTTGTTCCTGCTCTAACAGCCAAGAGTTATACGTACAAATATCTATAAAATAATATTAATATATCACAAAAATAATTATTAATTTATTATTATAAATTATATTTTTATTTATTGATATAGTGGTTAATTAATTTTTATTAAATAAATTATTTATGTAAAAAATATTTTTAAAATATTATTTAATAAAAATAATATTTTATGAATAAATTAAAAAAGAAATTTTTAATATTTAATATTATCGCTATTTTAATAATCTTTGACTGAACTTGGAAGGGATAAGGAAAGTCTTAGTCTAACCATCTCAAAATTGTTAAAGTGTCTTATATCAAGTATAAAAGACTTTAAAAAATTAATCCTCTTACTTTTGAAATTAGGAAATTATGTTTTTTGTGATTTATAAAATAAAAAAATTCCAATTCGCTTCAAAAATAACGAGGTTGATAAAAGTTAAACATTATAATCCATCTTACTTTTTATAATAAAATTAGATTTTTTTAACTTTATAAATATAAACTTTATTAACTTTATATACATATAATTTAAAATTAATTAATATTAAGGAACTAACTAATTATTAAAATTATTTTTAAAAATTTTTTATTTTGATTATACTTGTAATAATTATTCATAAATTTTAATTTTTAATTTATATTTTTTAATTTTAAATAAATTTTTTATTTTTTTATTTATTATTAATTAAAAAATTAAACAAAAATAATAATAATAAAATATTTTAAGGACATTATATTAATTTAAGATAGACAATTGAAACATAATCACTAAATGGGAATGAATCTCAACCTTGAAGCCACAAATTAATGGTTTGGGGAAATTGATTATCATTTGCTAGTTTGGATAGATTGACATGGTTATGAATCATTCCTTGAACAAGAAACAATGGATTTGAAGACAAATTGCCGATGAATCGAAGGCACTAA
>CM075441.1:776470-864334 GCA_037832385.1 Rhizophora apiculata
TATAGGGAAGAGAGACGATAAAGTTTAAAATAATTGAAATATAAAATAAAAAAAAAAGTTAATAAATAAATAAAAATTCTTTTATAATTTAATATAGATTTTATAACAGATCAGACGTAAACTGCGGGGGTTATATGCGAAATTATTCCACTTATCATTTAAAAAAATTATATTTTTTTCGACTGTTATTAGATCACTCCAGAATAATTCTGAGTAACCATATGGGATAAAGTCTTCTAGGAGTATAATGTTAAAATTACAGAATTTCAAATTTCAACCGACAAACTTAATGGATTTGGGAAATTTTCACAATTGCCTTTCCTTGTACATTGACATGATACCAATCATTCAATTTGAATTGACCCTTTAATTTGAACAAAGAAACAAATATTTGAAGACAAATTGCGATTGAATCAAAGGGTGTTTAAATTTTTCCATGGATGTGTGACCTGTCATGGTACATCAAGTGGAATAACTGTCGTTAACTGAAAACTTAAGCTTATCGAGGAGATACAACTCACTAATTGAAGCCTCAATTTCTTGACAATGGGACATGCGTCTTCAAACTTGGAATGTGACAAGTCAGTGGCCCTTGAGACCGTATCCCAATGGAGGATGACATATCTGATGATACAGGTGCTTCGCTCCCAAAAAAATGCAGGGTTTTGATGGTACTGGTAGAGTCAGAGAATGGCTGTTTAGCATAAGAACAACTGAAGCCATTGTGGGTCTATCAGCCTGCAGTCTTGCCTTCTTGACGCACAGTAAGACCAATGTGAATGCATCTAATCATTTCAGTTCTTGAACCAGCCCTCTCAGATTGGGATCTATAGACATTTTCTTGCGGTGGCCTTCCCCAATTCTTCCACGCCTGGTAAAAATTTGTAAAGTTGCTTTTCCACACTCATTAAAATGAGACATTGTCAAAGTAATGTTGCCGAATGAAACAATCAATCTAAATGATCGTCCATTACAGGAATCCCAGAAGGTCTTCTACACTCTCGCCCATTGTGGAAACTGGTGTTTTTCTGGACCACTCGACGATCCGTCCAATACTAGCGAGCACACCAAAACTATACACATCTGACTTAAAACTCGAAAAAAATCCATGCATTGATACTCTGGGGCCAGTGTAGCACTGCGATATCAACATTGTTAAACACCACCGTCAATTGATTCACACAATGTGATGGAACTTTCATCTAATCCTTGAGACTTTCATTTTATGAATTGTGAAGTAGAGTTGATAAAACTGATTACATGTCATTTAGTCCAGATTTTTGGGATACTTACTATGTCGCAACAATTCTGTTTGTCATTGGCTTGAGTTTGATCCATCACGAACAGTCTTGCAGGCCAAAATTCTGCAATCTTGGGGTTCATCTCTGCATCTAACAAGATGTTGGCTGGCCTTGAGGTGCAGATGAAATGATCACGCAAGTCGAGGTTCTTCATGAAGGTATAGAAGTCCTCGAGAAATGCCGACAATGATCTTGTAAACGCCTTTCCCACTCCAACTTCGCACGCTTTCATTCGATCTGTCGGTTCACATGATTACATCAATCAATTGACTCGGTCAACAAAAACCCAATGATCTAAACAAATTTGGACTTGTTATGTTGATTAGTGGGCTTACCGAATAAGAATGATCAAGACTGGCGTTAGGCAAAAAACTAATATATAAGAAGTCTTTCATTTCTTTCCAAGCAGAAACCGCGAGAAGCCTAAGTTTTCTAAGTTCCTGTGCTGGAGCTTTGCTACCAATAGGACTCTCATTTTTAATTCTAGTAGATCACCGGTTGTCCAGAAATCCTTAGAAGCCTTTTCACAGCTACATCTTGTCCGTTAGAAAGGGTACCCTGTGAAAATTGTAACGATTATTTATGCATCCGACATTGCAAGTAAGTTATGAGTTCATTGACCCTGAAACTTTTCAACAGAGATGAGTATGAACATTTGCATCAAGTATCCAATTTTTACCTACTGTAGAACACAACTTGCCAAAGCCTCCCTGTCCTAGCTTATTCTCCTCAGAAAAGTTATTTGTTGCAACTCTGACAGCGCTAAAGTCGAATTGCAAAGATTCAACACTTTCTATTTCATCCGAAGCTTCATAAAAGAAAGAAGTTAGCACACAGGAAAATAAAATGCGGTACAAATTTTCTTAATGAAAGAGAAATGTGGAACAAGAAAAATAAGAATCTGTTTGTAAAATGCAAGGAGAAGACTTCGTATGATGATAAACCTCTCACAACTCTCGAAGCAAGCAGGAAGCATGATGCACTAAGATGCCTTATGCAGTACATATTTCTTAAGCTCAATTAAAGAGAAATGTGGGAACGAGAACAATAAGAATTTGTTTTTGTAGATGCCAATTTTGACTTTTAACGAAGGGTTAAGGCATCCTTGATCTCTAAATCTTTGCATAGTCTTTGAATACTCTATAATATATTTTGTGTTTAAAAATTAAAGCAATCAACGGTTTGCATTTAAAACAATGTCTAGATAAGAGAATAATTTTTACTTACTTTCTAATTTTTTTCTTAGCTTTCTCTGTCTCAGAATTATATCAGAGTGCAGAAAATAAGTATTACAGCACTAACGCTTGGAATCACGATGATGATGATAGTCGAGTCTTGCTGCTCTTTCCTAAAAAAAGTATAATACAATATCATAAAAAAAATTTTTGAATAATGAAACTTAATTACAGGCACCTCACTACATAGCATTTGCTCTAAGCACACGAAAGACAAGAGGGCAAAGTCATCATTTTTTTCATTGTTGCCATTATAGAAATTTGAACAATAATACAAGATAAAAGATTGCATTGTAAGGCAGGGCAAACAAACTTTCCATCTACTTAAAAATTAATGGATATATATGTTAGTAAATTGAAATCCAGGGGTATACCATGGTCATTTTTAGATTCCAATAATCAACAGCAGCTATGTCCTTATTTTTGAGCAGTAATTGTCCCATAATCTGACTAATCTACGAGGTGTACTTGCTGTCCAAGGCAAGACGCAACAATTAGTAGTTGGGTATCTGATGGCTCTCTTCTGCCTTTCCTTGCTTTCACATTAAAACATGGTTTTAGGGAAAAATTAACTCTGTAGTACATGCTTTAGCTAATGCCACTAGTAAGATTGGTAGATGTATTGATATGGCAAGGGGATATGGGTCCCTATCTGTTTTCAATGTTGCTTCATAAAGACTGTTGTCATTGGGTGTTTCCTGTTTAAATTGATTTGTGTTGTTCTATTCAAAATAATAATAAATAAAGTAAATACTCAAATCAACATGCCTTGTAGTCTCCTCATTACGGCAAAAGGGTAGGAGAGGAAATTAAGGGTGAAAACATATGATCATGATCACGATGGTCATGTGTGATAAGCCCCAAGGACACTTTTCAAATAGATTGAAAGGTCAAGTGGTCAGTCGATTTTAAATTATATTTTTTTATTTTATAAAAATTTATATTTAATTATTCTCTAATTTCTTTTATTGTAGATAAAAATTTATAAATTTCAAAAATTTTAATTTTTTAAATTTTGATTGATAATTTTTGTAAAATTATTTCAACTTTTGGATATTATAATAAAAATTTGTATTAAATTTGAATATTATATATATATACGGTATAGTATATTAAAAATTGGGTTTATTACATAATAAAAGAATATGATTTTACATTAATTAAGTGATAATTTTAATTATTTTAAACGAGTTTCGTGGTTAAAATTCACTTGTACAACTACTCCTGTATCATTTTTTTTAAGTAAAAAGTTCACCATTCTAATTAATAAGAAATTATTGAAAAAAAAAAAATTAAAGCCCATTTATGAGCTAACCTTCTGGAGGTGAGAGAGTAATAGCCGCAGGAGGCGATTGTGTTGACGGTGATGGTGGCGGCGACGAGGATGGTGATGAGTCAGGAGTACTTGCAAAAAACCAGTACTCTTCATACCTGTAATTGGCAGCTTGGGTGCAATATACTGGAGTCCAATCTTGTTGCTACGTGGAAATCTCACCGATGACCTTAACAAGGCAATCAACGCACCGCTGCGCAGACAAGTCAGGAAGTGCATTGGACAAGGCCAAAGATGGTGTGAAACCCCGACGTTTTCATTTCCTGTCGCAAACTTTTTAAGGGAGTTGCCAGCGCAGCTGTTCCTCGAAGCCTAGTCAACAAAGTTTTGGACGCCCTGAATGAATTCGTTAGTGCATTCTTTCCCATTCCAGATCGGAGTAATAGGGGCTCGTCTCCATGACATGGAAGATTGATCGGTTTGAGTAACGAGTATGCAGGATCGATAGTAAAATATTTGCTCCTTCTGGTTTAGAAACAATCTTCCAGGATCTGTTGAGTAGCGTTGGCTATACAACCTGCGAACAATGATGCAATCCCAGAAAGATCTCCTCTGCAGACGGCAATTGCGTTTACCGCCGGTCGGGCGCTTGGCCTGCGGAGAAGATTGTAGAATCCATAGTCGATTTTTTGTGTCAGAAGTCAGGGAGGACAGGACGCTGTCCAGATTCCTTCTGTAGGTGCGTGGCCACTACTGTGTAATTGCAGTGCTGCTGTTCTAAAAAAAGTGCAGGATTGATCCTGTGCAACGCTACCAACCCAATAATACGTGGAGGAGAATATAAGTGCAGGAAAACGGCAGTTTTAAAGAATCCCATCCTGCTAAAGTGGACTACAAGTATTTGCTATTCTTATCTAAGTCTCTCTTGCTTCGATTTTGTTTGTTTTTTTTTCTCCTATATTTTTTCCCGTTGGATATCAGACCGAACCTTTTAAAAAGTTCATGGGAAGAAAACTTATAGGCGAGGCTCAATTCGACTCAAGCATGTGAGGAGAAGCAAAGTAATGCAGCAAAGCAGAGCAAACAAAACCCCGAGAAACTGAAAGCAAATTAAGAAATAGAAGGAAAATAAAGTTGAACGCATCGAAAGATCTAATATATTCAAAATTCGGGTACTGATTTGTTTATTGCTTTAATAAGTATAAAGGACCGAACCAATAGAGCAGACCGGTCAAAAAGCTCAAAAATGAATGTTCCAGTCGACGCATTGAACATTGACATGGTCAGGAGTGGCTTGAGTGTAGATTCCACTTGTATAATAAAAACTAACCATGTGCTCCCCATAACTTCATAACTCCGTTAGGGCTTCCAAGGACAAAAAGAAAGTTTAATTAGTGAAATAGGCATGTTACTTGACTCAGGCACTGTTACAGCAGGGAAATATAGCCATTGAAGGGAACAAGTAGTTGCAATCATCTAAGAATGCTTCTCCCTCACACGTTTTGAACGCAAGCGGGTTGTGGCGGCTGCCCAAGTCCTCGTCAATGTTTATTGGGTAAAACGAGTGTCGACGACCAAACCGATTTAGAACAGTGTAAGTTTTGACAAAGCAAACAAATCAAGGGCCAATGAACATTCTCACACGAGGGAATGCTCAGAACAAGCCGCCTTTGACAACTCGGCAAAGAAACGTCATGCGAGAATCACGGGAGTTGCATAAGAATAGACTTTGTGAAAGCAAACTTACTTTGGGGTCAATCATTGAGGTTTGATTCGTTCAGAAAATTGTGTAAGATCTCGGGTCACTTTCATTCAAATTTATTTTCGGTCGACGAGGATTATTAGATTTATTAAGTTGTATTTTTTATTTTGGGTGATACATTGAATTAAATTAAATTCAAATTAAATCTAAATCATTTAAATTTTTAAATAATTTTAAATATTAAAATATTTTAAATTTGAATTATATTATATAATTAATTTTTATATTTTTAATTAATTAAATTTCTAATAAGTAGAATCGAAAAATTGAGATTTTGGTCAAATTTGATTAATATCAATAAATTTTTTTAATAATAAAATTATTTACTTGATTTTTTTTTTAAAGCAATGAAGCTCAAGTCGGGGAAACAATTGTTGGATTAATCCCATCAATCCCCATCGCCAACTTAGGGAGGCCGGAGAGGTTCAAACGGAGGCGACACACACACTATCCAGGGGCGCAAAACTTCCTCTTCTTCTATTAATCCGATTAAATTCTCAAAAAATAAAAAAAATCATTTAAAATTCAAATTTTGTAAAGTGTATTAATTTAGCAAAAGACTCTTTTTTACTGCATATCATAGATGGAAAAACGAGTGATGGTGAAAGCTAAGGAGACCAACGAAAAGAAACCATGAAAAAATGACAAAAAAAAAGGAAGAGAAACAGGACAGAGAAGAGATGGTAGTGAGAGAAAGATCGAAGCCTAAAGAGAAAATCACAAACACTAATAATGATTCCACTGTCACGACAAACTTCAAATACTTAGATGCGTACTTAAAGTATTTAAAAATATTAACTTATCTATAAATTTTTTTTATAATAAATTAATTTTAATTAGATATCTTTTTAATTACACCTAAACATGAACATGGTAAAAAAATTATGGTATAACACTCAACTTTTATTAGGGAGCGACTAAATTTTATTTATTTATTATCAAATTTAAATATTTTTTAATATATCTATATATATAATAGAAAAATAATTAATATTAAATATATAATTAATTAATTAAAAATTATTTTTTTATTTAAATATTTTTGAATATTTATATAATTTGTTATATAAATTTTAATTTTTATTTATATTTTTAATTTTTTTAGTGTATATTTTTATTTTTTTATCATGATTAAAAATACTTAATATAATAATAATAATAATAATAAGATATTTTAAAACAATTTTTATTAATTTTAAAATAAATTTTTAGAAATATAAAAAATTAAATGGAAACGAATCTCAAACCTCGGTTACAAATTATGGTTTGGAAATGATTTCATTTGCTATTCTGGATGGTTGACATGGTATAAATCATTCAAATTTGAAGTTGACCCTTTATTTGAACGAAGCAACAATGATTTGAGGACGAATTGTGATGAATCCAAGGCATTAAAATTTGCCAAGGATGTGACTTGTCATGGTGCATCTAGTGGAATAACAACTGTCATTAACTCAAACTTAAGCTTATCGAGGATATAACTCAGTAATTGAAGCCCCATTTCTCGAGAATGGGACAGCTTCTTCAATCTTGGAATGTGGCGGGTCAGTGGCCATTGAACTGTGTCCCAACGAGGATGAAATATCTGATACAGTGCTTTCGAAAAATGCAGGTTTTGATGGTACTGGTAGAGTCAGAGAATGGCTGTTTTAGCATAAGAACGACTGAAGCCATTGTGGGTCTATCAGCTACATCTTCTTGGACGCACAGTAAGCCAATGTGAATGCATCTAATCATTTTCAGTTCTCGAACTAGTATTCAGATTGGGATCTATAATACTTTCTGCAGTGCCTTGCTTCCAATTCTTCCACGCCTGCAAAATTTGTAGAGTTGCATTGAAACATTGTCAAAGTAATTTGCCGAATGGAACAATGAAAATAAATGATGGTCCCTTACAAATCCCAGAAGGTATTTCTATCCTCTCTCCTTTGCAGAAACTGGGTGTTTTTTTTGACCACTCACGATCTCCAATACTAGCACACCAAAACTATACACATCTGATTTAACCGAAAAAATCCATGCATTGCATACTCTGGGGCCATGTAGCCACTGCATATCAACATTGTTAAAACACGCCTGTCAATTGATTGACACACATGTGATGAAACTTTCATCTAATCCTGAGGACTTCATTTTAATGAATGTGAAGCTAGAGCTGATAAAACTGATTTTTGGGATACTTACTATGTCCCAACAATTCTGTTTGTATTGGCTTGAGTTTGATCCATCACGAATTGTCTTGCCAGGCCAGAAATCTGCAATCTTGGGGTTCATCTCTGCATCTAACAAGATGTTGCTGGCCTTGAGGTCGCGATGAATGATACGCAATCGAGAGTCTTCATGAAGTATAGAAGTCCTCGAGAAATGCCGACAATGATCTTGTAACGCCTTTCCAATCCAAATTCCGCACACTTCATTCGACCTGTAGGTTCACACGATTGAATCAATCAATTGGCTTGGTCAACCAAAACCCAAACGTCTAACAATTTTTGACTTTTATGCGGATTAGCGGACCTACTGAATAAGAAATGATCAAGACTGGCGTTAGGCAAAAACTCATATATAAGAAGCCTTTCATTTCTTTCCAAGCAGAAACCAAGAAGCCTAACTAAGTTCCTGTGCTGGAGCTTTGCTACCAATAGGACTTCATTTTCAAATTCTAGATCACCTTGTCCAGAATCCTTAGAAAGCCTTTTTCACAGCTACATCTTGTCCATCAGAAAGGGTACCGCTGTGAAAAGTTTGTAACGATTATTTATGCATCCGACATTGCAGTAAGTTAAGAGTCATTGACTCCGAGACATTAGAACTGAGATAAGCATGGAACATTTGCATCAAGTATCCAATTTTTTACCCTGTAAACAGCGCCAAATCCTCCCTGTCCTAGCTTATTCTCCTCAGAAAAAGTTATTTGTTGCAACTCTGATAGTGCTAAAGTCGAATTGCAAAAGATTCCAGACTTTCTATTTCATCTGCAGCTTCATAAAAGAAAAAAAGTTAGCGCAGATGAAAAGAAAATGCGGCACAAATTTTTTAATGAAATAGAAATGTGGAACAAGAGCAATCAGAATCTCTTTGTAAAATGCAAAGAGAAGACTTCATATGATAGACAATCCTCTCACAACTCTCAGACAACAAGAAGCATTATGCACTTAGTTGCCTTATGACTTTCAATGAAGGATTAGAATCATTGCATAATCTTAACATTCGTATATTTTAATGTTTTAAAGTTGAAGTAAATGACTTAAATTTATAAAAATATGTAATAAAAAGA
Source organism: Rhizophora apiculata (assembly GCA_037832385.1). NCBI lineage: Eukaryota > Viridiplantae > Streptophyta > Magnoliopsida > Malpighiales > Rhizophoraceae > Rhizophora > Rhizophora apiculata. The sequence goes on from CM075441.1 coordinate 785,316, forward strand.
TAATTTTTACTTACCTTTTAATTTTTTACTTGGCTTTCTCAATCTCAGAATTATACTGATGCAGAGTATAAATGCTACAGCGATAACACTTGAAATTGTGATGATGATGATAGTTTTTGTCTTGTTGCTGTTTCCTGAATAAAACAATACAATACTATGATTAAAATTATTAAATATTGAACCTAATTGCAGGCACATTACACAGGATTTGCTCTAAACACATGAAAAAGGCAAAGGGATCAAAGGCATCGCTTTTGACATGTTGCCACTGTGGAAATTTGACAATAATACAAGACAAAGATTGTATTGTAAACAGGAAAACAAACTTCCACCTACTTAACAATCACTGGAATATATATTAGTAATTGCAATCCTGGGGTATACCATGGATCATTTATATTCAAATAATCAAGAGCTCTGTCCTTATCTTTGAGAAGTATTGTCCTAAATCTGATTGTTTACAAGTTATACTGGCATATCCAAGTTCCAAAATCAGAAACAAGCCAAACGCAACAATTAGCAGCTGATATCTTATTGCTCTCTCTTGCCTTGTTTTGCACATTCAACATGTTTTTAGGGAAGTTAACTCTGTAGCACGTGCTTTAGTTAATGCCACTAATAAGATTGCCTATGGGAAGGGGATATGACCCTGTCTGTTTCTATGTTGCTTGCTCAAGACTGCTGTAATTGTGTTTCCACTTAATTGATATATGTTGTTCTATAAAAACGAAAAAAAAATCAAACCACATGCCTTATGGTCTCATCATTACACCGAAGGTAAGAGAGGATATTATAGGTGGAAAACATATGGTCATAATCAATTACAAGACACCATGGTCATTGTGGTAAAAACATATGGAAAACATATGGTCTTCAATAGCATTGCTCATATAAAATAAGAGGTTCATGAAGACTTAGTTGATGCAAAATTTTTTTCCTTATTTCATAACGTAACTATTTTTTGAATTCTATTTAATAAAAAAAATTGTGTAAGTTTTAGAAATTTTAGTTTTTTAGAATTAAGGTCAATTGTTTATATAAATATTTATACTTTTTAAGGTATTATAATAAAAATTTGTATCAAAATTTAAAATAATGTCAAAAAAAAGTGCAAAATTAAAAATTATTTATAATAGAACAAAAAAATATTCTTTAAAAACAAATAAAGTTGAGATAATATTAATATTTCATAAGAATTTATTATTAATTTATATCTTTCTTTTTTAAATCAAAAATTTCTCCATTCTAATTAATAAGAAATTATAGAGAAATAAAAAATGCTAAAGCCCATTTATGAGCTAACCTTCTGGAGGTGGAGGGAGCTATGGCCACAGGAGGCGATTGTGTTGATGGTGACGGTGGCAGCGACGTGGATGGTGGCAAGTCAGGTGTAGGTGAAAAAAACCGCCCAACCTCATACCTGTAATTGCAGCTGGGTGCAATTTCAAATGCTCCAATCTTGGTCCATGGAAATCTCTTCGAAGACCGCGGCAAGGCAATCAACGCACTGCTGCTCAGACAAGTCAGGAGTGCATTGGACGAGGCCATAGATGTTTTCGTACCCCCAGGTTTCATTTCCTGTCGCAAACTTTCTAAGGGAGTTGCCAGCTGCAAGCAATTCGTCGAAGCCTAACCAACAAAGTTTTGACGGTCGGAATGAATTCACTCACGGTAGTGGCATCATTAGTCACGTCAGTGGCATCCTTAATAGTCGATTGTTTGTATGTGGGAATATTCTCCACATGGTGGAAGATTGATCGGTTTTGAGTAACGGAGCCTGCAGTATTGATGGTAAACACTTGCCTCCTTCTGGTTAGGACAAACTTCCAGGATCCGTCGAGTAGCGTTGGCTATACAAATTCGACAATCATCCACAGAAAGATCTCCTCTGCAGAGTGCCATTACGTTTACCTGGTCGGGCGCTTGGCCTGCAGAGAGATTGAAGAATCCGTAGTCGATTTTTTGTGTCAGAAGCCAGGGAGGACAGGACGCTGTCCCAGCTTTCTTCGGTAGGTACTGCCACTTGTGTAATTACCTGTTTGCTGCGTTGTTGTCGCAACTCGAGAGCTTGAAGGGTTCTAACAGATTCCCTACACCCAGTAATACGTGGAGGAGAATAAAAAGTGCACGAAAGCAGCAATTTTAAAGAATCCATCCTGCTAAAGTCTGTTTGCTTGTTTTTTTTTTCTGTATTTGTTTCCGTTGGATATCAGACCGAGACTTTTTAAAAGGGAAGAAAACTTGTAGGCGAGACTCAATTCGACTCAAGCATGTGAGGGGAAGAAGACTTAGGCGAGGCTCAATTCGACTCAAGCATGTGAGGAGAAGCAAAGTAATGCAAAAGCAGAGCAACAAAACCCCGAGAAACTGAAAGCAAATTAAGAAAAATTGAAGGAAAATAAAGTTGAACACATAGAAAGATCTAATATATTCAAAATTCTGGTACTGATTTGTTTATTGCTTTAATAAGTATAAAGGACCAAACCAATAGAGCAGACCCGTCAAAAAGCTCACATGCAGTGGATCCAGTGGACCTATTGAACATTGACATGGACAGGAGTGGCTTGAGCAAAGCCAACTTGGACCATACGGCGCCAACCTTTTTGCATTTCGGTGGGCGCTTAGAAATAAAAAATGTTGGGTAAAAAGCAAAGCGTGGGGAGGGGTCGGGTGAGTGAAAGTGAGTTCCATTTATTTAATTTATTTTGTAATTTGAAGGTTTTTTAAAAAATTAATGTGACGTGTAAATAATTAATATTAAATATATAACTAAGAATTAAGAAGAGTGGTTGATATTTGAGTACCAATCTCTTGTATCATGTAATGTATTAAATCGATTAAATTTTTTAAAAATTAATAGTTTATATTATATAAGATTCATACATTTTTATTTTAAAATAACCTCTATCTTCAAGTGCAGAGCTCAATTATAAACTTATCATTGAAGCAGATGTCGTATGCTTATTTCTCACTGTATCATAACTCCTGGGCTGGGCAAAAGCTCCTAAGTAGCTAAATTAGTAATTTCTCTTGTAATTATTTCCAAAGACTTTCCATAACTCAATAACTCCGTTAGGGCTTCCAAGGACAAAAAGAAAGTTTTTAATTAGTGAAATAAGCATGGCACTTGACTCAGGCACCTTCTACAGCAGGGAATATAGTCATTGAAGGGGAACAAGTAGACGCAATCATCTGAGATTGCTTTCTCCCTCACACGTTTTTGAACGCAAGCGGGTCGTGGCTGCTGCCCCTCTTATCCGGGATTCCATTTCTTCTCGCTTCCAACTCCAACTCTGATAGTGATGGGGGAAGTCGTCCTTCAATCAAGCTTGGAGGCTATAACAGGGAAAGTCTTTCACTTTTACAGAAATGAATTCAATATATCAGTTCACGTCCTCCTATAGTGATAGGATTCCTTTTTTTTTGCTTCTGGACTATTGGGACACCTTCACGGGTAAGGCTCAAACCTCAAATCCTGTGCCATACTTTTGGATTGAAGGCGGGATTCGATCTGCTAATATTGATGGCAACCCACTAGAGGGCCTAGAACTCTCTCTGGATTTGCCGTCTTCGTAAGCAATGGAGGGAAAGTCCTCGTCATTGTTTATTGGGTAAACGAGTGTCGAACAACCAAACCAATTTAGAACAGTGTAGTTTGACCAAGCAAACAAATCGAGGGCCAATGAACATTCTCACAGAAGGGAGTGTTTAGAAACAAGCCGCCTTTGACAACCCGCAAGAACGTCATGCAAGAATCACGGGAGTCGCATACTTTCTGTAAGCAAGGTTACTCTGGGTTCAATCATTGAGGTTTGGTTCGTTCAGAAAATTATGTAAGATCTCAAGTCACTCTCATTCAAATTTATTTTCCATCGGAGTTATTAGATTTATTAAGTTATTTTTTTTATTTTAAATAATATATTAAGTTAAATAAGTTAAAATCAAATTTAATTTAATTTAAATTAATTTATTTTATTTAAAATTTTCAATATTTTGATATTTTTCTTTTCTTTCAGTCAAATTAGAAAATTACGCTGTCAATCTTTTCTTTCATTCTTGTAATTAAATTGAGTACCAAAAATTAAAATTTAAACTCTAAACCTTAATTCACGTTCACATTATACTCGGTATTTCCTTGACATCTTGATTTGAGGACGGGCCGCCCTGTCTATGCCAAAAATCAATTGAAGTTTCCACGCAGCTCGCCTAATCTGGCAAGGTCGGTCGGGAAACCGTATAAAGTCAACAAAGTCCAACGCAGCATCCTTATCTTTTCTCTTCCTTATCCAATCCCTTCCACCTTCCTTTTAAATCTTGGTTTTTCCCCTGTTGCGTTTGTTTAAAATACATAAAAAATGCAAGGGGGTCCCATTCTTTTGTCTTTTGTTACACGCAACTCATTGCGAGCTAAAAAGAAAAACTCTACGGCATTCTAAATTGCAAATTCGAATTTCTTAAGTATAATCAGTGGGAAACCCATCAATTTTTTACCTAATTATAAATGTAGTTTGTACTAAAGTAACAATTTAACAATTTTTGTAACTTTTAAATAATAAATTTAATCAATTGTTAATTTAAAAAATTAATTGATATATCTCATTAACATAAAAAAATAATAAATAAATAAAAATAAAATAATAACAATATGTTATTTATCATTAAAAAATTATTAAATTAAAAATAATACATATAACTTGAAATAAAATTTTAAAATTATTATTATATAAAATTTAAAAAATAAATAATAAATAAATTAAGATAAAAAATAAATATTTAAATTAATAAATTATTTATAAATAAATAAAATTTAATTGTAAGTTTTGGAGTCTAATTATATATATATATAAATAAAGTAAAGTTTGAATATAAAAAGTGCGGCCGTCAGGGCGACGGAGAGAGAGAACCAAACAAAAAGGCGAGCGACAACAACCATGCATAAAGAAAGAATGTAAATCTATTGAAACGTGAATGAGGTCACAAAGCAATAATATCGTGCCACGAAAACATTACCCAAGTCGAAAATCAATCAATCTAGGCATGTTGGCCTACATTAGGCTCCCAGTTTTCCTCTCTACAGCCAAGAGTTATACGTACAAATATCTATAAAAATAATATTAAATATCACAAAAAATAATTATTAATTTATTATAAAATTATATTTTTATTTATTGATATAATTAATTTTTATTAAATAAAATTATTTATTAAAATATTTTTAAAAATATTATTTTTAATAAAAATAATATTTCATGATAAATTAAAAAAAATTTTAATATTTAATATTATCCCTATTTTAATAATCTTTACTAACTTGGAAGGGATAAGAAAGTCTAGTCTAACCATCTCAAAATTGTTAAGTGTCTTATATCAAGTATAAGACTAAAAATAATCCCTCTAATTTGAAATTAGGAAATTATGTTTTTGTGATTTATAAAAATAAAAAAATTCCAATTCGCTCAAAATACGAGGTGATAAAAGTTAAACATTATAATCCATCTTACTTTATATAAAATTAGATTAATTTTAACTTATATTACTTTTTTAACTTATATAATATAATTTAAATAATTAATATTAAAGAAATAACTAATTATTAAAAATTATTTTTAAAAATTTTTTATTTTATACTTGTATAATTATTCATAAATTTTAATTTTTAATTTATATTTTTTAAATTTTAAATAAATTTTTTATTTTTTTATTTATTATTATTAAAAAAATTAACAAAAATAATAATAATAAAATATTTTAAGACAATTTATATTAATTTTAAGATAGACACTTTGAAACATAATCACTAAATGGACATGAATCTCAACCTTGAGCCACAAAATTATGGTTTTGGGAAATGATTTCATTTGCTAGTTTGGATAGATTGACATGGTATGAATCATTCTTGAACCAAGAAACAATGATTTGAAGACAAATTGCGATGAATCGAAGGCACTAAATTTTCCAAGGATGTGACCTGTCAAGTGGAATAACAACTGTCATTGACATAAACTTAAGCTTATCGAGGATATAACTCAATAATTGAAGCCTCACTTCTCGACAATGGGACAGCTTCATGAATCTTTGGAATGTGACAAGTCAGAGGCCCTTGAACGATGACAAATCTGATACAGTGCTTTCGTCCACGAAAAATGCAGGTTTTGAGGGTACCGGTAGGGTCAGAGAATGGCTGTTTAGCATAAGAAGAACTGAAGCCATTGTGGGTCTATTAGCTACAACTTCTTGGACGCACAGTAAGCCAATGTGTATGCATCTAATCATTTCAGTTCTTGAACCACTATTTAGATTGGGATCTATAACATTTTCTGCAGTGCCTTCTCTCCAATTCTTCCACGCCTGCAAAATTTTTAGAGTTGCATTTAAACACTGTCGAAGTAATTTGCCCAATGGAACAATGAAAATAAATGATTGTCCTTACAAATCCCAGAAGGTCTTCTACAATCTCCCCATTGCCGAAACTGGTGTTTTTCTGACCACTCACGATCTCCAATACTAGCACACCAAAACTTTACACGTCTGATTTAACCGAAAAAAATCCATGCATTACATACTCTGGGGCCATGTAGCCACTGCATATCAACATTGTTAAGCACACTGTCAATTGATTGACACAATGTGATGCAACCTTCTCTAATCCTGAGACTTCTTTTTTAGAATGTGAGGTTAGAGTTGATAAAACCGATTACAAGTATTTAGTCTAGATTTTTGGGATACTCACTATGTCCCAACAATTCTATTTGAATTTGTTTGAGTTTGATCCATCACAAACAGTCTTGCCAGGCCAAAATCTGCAATCTTGGGGTTCATCTCTGCATCTAACAAGACATTGCTGGCCCTGAGGTCACTATGGATGATACGCAAGACTTTGTGAAGGTATTGAAGTCCTCGGGAAATGCCAACAACGATGTTGTAACGCCTTTCCCAGCCCAAATTAGCAAGCTTCATTGGATCTATAGGTTCACATGATTGCATCAATCAATCGGCTTGAATTAAAAAACCCCAATGTCTAACAATTTTGACTTGTTATGTGGATTGTTGGGCTTACCGAATATGAAATGATCAAGGCTGGTGTTAGGCATAAACTCATATATAAGAAGCCTTTCATTTCTTTCCAAGCAGAAACCCAGAAGCCTAACTAGGTCCCTGTGCTGGAGCTTTGCTAACAAAAGGACTTCATTTTTAAATTCTAGATCACCTTGTAAAGAATTCATAGAAAGCCTTTTCACGGCTACATCTTGTCCATCAGAAAGGTACCCTGTGAAAAGTTGTAACAATTATTTCAGCATTCGACATTGCAGTAAGTGAAGTATCCAATTTTTACCCTGTAAACAATGCCAAATCCTCCCTGTCCTAACTTATTCTCCTCAGAAAAGTTATTTGTTGCAACTCTGATAGTGCTAAAGTCAAATTGCAAAGATTCAACACTTTCTATTTCATTCGCAGCTTCATAAAAGAAAAAAGTTGGTGCACAGGAAGATAAAATTGGTACAAATTTCTTAATGAAAGAGAAATGTGGAACAAGAACAATAGGATTTTGTTTGTAAAATGCACGGCGAAGACTTCATATGATCGACAAGTCTCTCACATGATGCACTGAGATGCCTTATGCAGTATATATTTCTTAAGCTAAATTAAAGAGAAATGTGTAACGAGAACAATCCGATTCTATTTGTAAGATCCTTTTTGACTTTTAATGAAGAGTTGAGTATACTTAATCTCTAGATCATTGAATAGTTTTAATACTAGTATATTTTATATTTAAAAATTAAAATAATTCACTTAAATTTAAAATAATATTTAATAAATGAATAATTTTTACTTATTTTTTTTTTTTCAAAATTCTTAATTTCAGAATTATACAGATATATAATATAAATATTACAACACTAATACTTAGAATCACAATGATGATAATCCAAATCTTATTGCTCTTATCTAAAAAGGTAAATACAATATCATAAATTAAAATTTTTGAATAATGAACTTGATTAGAGGCACACTACGTAGCATTTGCTCTAAACACATGAAAAGACAAAGGGGGCAAAGTCACAATATTTTCATTGTTGCCATTATAGAAATTTGACAACAACACAAGATAAAGATTGCATTGTAAACAGGGAAAACAAACTTCCATCTACTTAAAAATTAATGGATATATATGTCAGCAATTGAAAACAAACTTCCATGGATCATTTAGATTCCAATAGTCAAACAGCTATGTCCTTATTTTTGAGCAATATTGTCCTAGAATCTGACTATCTACCAGTTGTACTTGCTGTCCAAGTTCCGAAATCAAAAACAAGTTGGCATCTGATGGCTCTCTTTTGCCTTTCTTCGCTTTCACATTAAACATGGTTTTAGGGAAAATTAGCTCTGTAGCACATGCTTTAGCTAATGCCACTAGTAAGATTGTAGATGTATTGATGTGGCAAGGGGATGTCCCTATCTGCTTCAAGGTTGCTTGATAAAGACTGTTGTAATTGTGTTTCCAGTTAATTGATATGTGTTGTTCTATTGAAATAATAATAATAATTAAATAGATAATCAAATCACATGCCTTATAGTCTCCTCATTACAGCGAAAGGTAGGAGAGGAAATTAAGGGTGGAAAACATATGATTATGATCAATTACAAGACACAGGGTCATTGTGGTAAGCTCCAAGGGCACTCTTCAAATAGATTAGAGGTTCAAGCAATTTCAAGTTGTCTTTTTCCCTATTTCATAAAGTTTATATTCAACTATTCTTTAACTTTTTTATTGTAATAAAAAATTGATGGATTTAAAAAGTTTTGGTTTTTTAAAATTTTGGTTGATAATTTGCAGAAGTATTTCAGTTTTAGGATATTGCTTATAACAAAACAAAAGAATATGATTTTACATTAAATAAGTGATAATTTTAATTATTTTAAGAGGTATGGTATTAGTATTCACATGTACAACTACTCTATATTACTTTTTTAAATAAAAATTTCTCCATTCTAATTAATAAAAAATTATTGGAAAAAAGAAAAATACTAAAAGCCCATTTATGAGCTAACCTTATGAAAGTGGAGGAACTATAGCCGCAGGAGGCGATTATGTTTACGTTGATGATGGCGGCGACAAATTGGCAATCTTTTTAAATTCTGAAATTGGCAATCATTTTATTTTTGTAAATCTTTATTTTTAATCTCTAATTCTCAACTCGTATTTCTAATCCCCAATTCTCAAACTCTAGGTCCTCAACATTTGGTATAAGAGTGTTGTTCTTAGCGATTTCATTTCTGTTCCATCCTCTGCCATCAAAAATAATTAAAAAAAATGTTTATACCCCTTACTTGACAACAAAAAAAAAAAAACTAAGTATCATTGATTTGTACTCTTACAACATGTTTTCATACAATTCTTCTGATTTTGACGATAGAATATCTTGAATTGAAAAATCATTGTCTCTCATGCAAGAGACTTTTAAGAAGTTCAAATAAATAGTTCTTCCTATTGTTTAAAATTAGTCAAGAAACAATACTTTTGGATATACAAGCAAACAAAGAGAACCAGTAGAGTACTATTGAGACATTAGGCATGACAATACACAACCACACTTAAGGGTGGACTTCCCTTGTTGGGATGAGAGTGACTTTGTAAGTTGGATTTCCTGAGATAAAATATATTTTTATTTCCATTATATAGTAGAAAACTCTAAAGTTAAAATTGCTTCTATTCAATTAGAAGATGCTGTAATCCAATGGTATGATTGGTTTGAAAAGTGTGTTGAAGTTCCAACTTGGGCTAAATTCACCAAAAGTCTCTTTGTGTGCTTTGGGTCTTCAAAATACCATAATATTAATAGAGAGCTCACAAAAATTCATTAGACATCCACCATTTAAAAATATCAAATTTGATTTGAGTAACTCGCCAATCAAGCTAAAGATTGGTCAAAAAAAGCAATTGGTGGGAACATTCATTAAAGGGCTTGCTCCTAACATTTGACATGAATTCAAAGCTTGCCAGTCATGAACAATGGTAACAGTTATCTCCTTTGCTCACCTTCAAAAGGAAAAGTTAGGCATAGAAATTCATCACCCAACTACTAAAGGATTCAATAAATTTACTAAGAGTGACATCAACTGATACTCTTCTATTTGCCCTTCTAACACTAGACATCTAATTTAAGAAACAATTGAGAGAGTTGACGGAAAAAAAAGACTATGTTGGCATTGCGATTAAAAGTGGCACAGACCACTGATGTAAGTAAGGGAAGCTTTTAATGATTGAGCCTGTGAAGGAAGCTGAAGAGGTAGAAGATGACCACATATATCTAGATGGTGGTGACACCTTTGATAAATATATAGTCAAGCCAACAATGCATGCTTTGATAGGATATTCTAATCTACAAACTATGAAAATGGAAGGATCCCTTAAAGGATGATTAATAACAGTGTTAGTTGACTCGGTAGTACTAACAATTTTGTGGATGATAAGATTGCCAAAGAATTTGCTTTGTCAATAGAGGACTGTGACAAGTTTGCTATAAAGGTTACAAATGGAAGAAATCCAACATGCTAAAGAAAGTGCACAAAGGTAAAACTCTAGTTATAGAGTCAAATTGTTTATATTGATTTTTTTCTTATTACCTTTGAAAGATTATAAAATTGTTGTTGGCATTGATTGTTTATGGACCTTGAGAGATACTACTTGGAATTTCTTTAAGTTAAAAATAAAATTTTTATTCAACAGACATGTAGTAGAGTTATAGGGGAGATGCAGTGATAAAATAACTACTATTAGTAATCACCAGATAGAGTAAGTCCTATAGGAAGTAGGTCAAGGGTTCATTGTGTAAGTCATAGTTGGTAAAGATTTGTCACTACAAGATATTTTATGAAATCTTTCAAAGATAAATTGTGGTACACTCAATCATAATATAGAAAAAGTTATATGGAAAAGGTCTGATTGAAGAAGATAATTAATTGAGACAAAACCTTGAGGACAAGGCTAATTTGAAGAGTAGGAGAGTGATGAAATCCTCATAATTAGGAAATTATTATTATTAATTATTTTATTTAATATTTATTTTTTATTGTTTTTAAATTAGTAGGCATAATTACTTTGGTAACAATAACTAGTTAGATTTATATATTTGTAATACCTTATGACTTTTTATTTAAGCAATCAATAATATTCATCAAAACATATGATGGCTGATAAGAGAGAGCTTCTCATTAACTTATATATTTTGCATGGAGTTGATAAAGCTACAATTGTTGATAATATCCCTTTAAAGAAATTTATGAGTGACTTTTTATTTTAGTCCTTATTTCCAAATCTCTATTTCTAATCCCTAATTCCCAAACCTTAAGTCCTTAACATAAAAGGATAAGGTAGCAATTCAAAATTGTTGCCTATCCCTTTTAAATTTAAGAAGTTTAGCAAATAAACCAGACACATTGTAAATTGAGGGCTTTAAATCAATTTTCCATTTGTGGTAGCTCATCCGATCTCCTCTTCCTTTTTTCTCTCTCTATATCTCAACATCCAATCTATAGTGGCTCATCCACTCTCCTTTTTTGTTTTTCTCTCTTTTTATCTCCATATCTGTTCTACAACGACTCTAAATCTAAATCCATGTGTGTTCCAAATTGATAGGTCTCTTGGGGTTTTTGATTTAAGTCAAGTTTTTAGCTTTCACTTCAATTTAGAATGTAGGGCAAAAAATGAGTATTAATGATTTGAGTTATGTATTTGAAGAAAAAACTTGGAAAAAGAATGTGTAGAATTGGTGGTGCAATTAAAATTTTATTATTTTCCCCCTTTTTTCATAATTCAAGTACCTTATTATGTTCCACATATATTTTTTTTTATTATGTGGGAATTGTTGAAATTTTTAAAAAGCCAAAAGCAATAAATAATGATTTGTCTTCACATCTCTTATGCATAGTAGATCTTACAGCAATGATTTTATAGGCTAAAGTTAATTTTATTTTCTTAATGTGGATGCTTATCTTTGATCATGATGGAGAATGCTTTTGGGAATTTATTTTTTTACATCAAGATACTTTATTTAAAAATTTTCCTCACCTCCTTTAGGTTTGAAGGACAAATTTCAAGCAAAAACATTAAGATTGGCATCATTGGTGATAACAAAACATTTAGGTAAGTAGCCATAACCATTAATGGTATATCTAGAATGTAGTTATTGATTATGACTTTATCACATCTTTTTATTTTTTGTTGTAATTGAACTAAGTTATCTGATTTGATTATAAGAATCATTATCATACATATAAAACTTTTATCAATAGTACCTATATTAGTTTTGTGCCATTAATGACCATTAAGGTCTTTTTTAAATTATCATACATATGGCTTTGCTTGCAAATAAGATCAGTTGGAAGGCTAAAGCTACTGTCACTTTTCTTCTTATTACCTATCTATTTCTACTTATAATAGTTTTGCTGCTGAAAGGCTTGGTCATAAGAGAAGTCAATGTTGAATTCTTTGTTATTTGCCAAGGAATGCTTCATTTAATAGCATATAATCAAATATTAGAAAGATATACTTTTATTACTATGATTTGTTCATAAGGAAAGAAGAATCAGTGCCTTATGGTTTGATAGTAAGAAAAGGTGTTAATAAATCCATCTAATATAATTGTTTTAGTCTTTTCGTTATCACTATTCATGAAGTTTGCAATCTTTGTCATTTAATAAAATTTTTTTCTTATTCTATTTTTTTCCTTACTTTCACTTTCTTTTATTGTTTTGTTTAGTTGAAGATTGCTTAATCAACATGAAAGATAAAAGATGGATGAATTTTGCTAGATTTAGTAATGAATACTTAACTAGGATTGAAAATTTCTTAAATAAGACTTTTGTTACGTCTACTAAAAGAGATGAGATATTTTGCCCTTATAAAATATGTTATTATCATTATTAGCACTATAGAGTTGTGGTTCATAAACATTTAGTCATTTAGGAGTTTATGCAGGATTATAAGATGTAGATTTTTCATGGTGATGGACTACAATTAAGTAAGGCAATAAATGATATTAAAATTGAAGTTAATAAAAATGATGATATCGATGAGCTTTTAAATGACACATTTAGGGATATGAGAGAACTAGTAGATTTTGGTAATGTTAATAAGGGTTCTAATGAATAAGTTAAAATGTTTTATAAGTTAATTGAGAAAGAATAACGAGAATTATACCTTAACTGTAAAACTTTTTTGAGACTTTCATTTACAATTCAATTAGGAATGAGTGTCAGTTTGTGAGGTTTTTTTTTTTGTTTGATACTATAATTTCTTTAAGAGTAACTATTAATGCAAATGTCTTCAACTCTCTTACTATGACTAGATCATGTTCTTATAAATAATGGCCAATACCAAGTATATAAACAATGACTTTAAATTTAAAGATTGATTATAATCTGACAACTTTACATAAGATAGTATTGAGTATTTATGATTATTGATATATAAATTTCAAGAAGAATGAATTGAGATAGAAAATAGGGTGAGTTAAGTCGTTGGGTGACAAAAAGGCCTATTATTGTAGTGTTTACATCTTTTTAAGTATGAGTAATTTTTACACCATATTAACAAGTAAGTTGTAAGGTTTTAATTTTCACTATTTTAAAAAGGCTTGATTATTAGATTAGAAATATTTGAGGAGAGTTTGAAGAATGGGTGTAGAGTTGTGCATATAATAAACTATTATTATAGTTTGGTTTGCCTTTAATCCTTATTCTCTCATTTCTTATTCAAATACTTGTTATTGTTGTTGTTGTTTTTTGTCTTGATAAATTGAATTGATTGCTATTTAATTAAATATGTTAAATGCTTGCTAGATATCACCTTACACATGATTCATACTTGTAAGAGTATTTATATGATTATTTATTACTTATAAGCTTATGATTGGGTTAAAAATTTTAAATTTAAATTTTTTTTATAACCTAATTCACCTATCTTGAGTTCTTATATGCTTAAAGACCAATAAGTAGTATTAAAGTTTAAACTTTATCTTTTATAGGTCAAACAACTTTAAAATTAAAGTTAATGACGATCATTATTTTTCTTTTAGGACTTGATATTCACATTTTTCTATATTTTGATGATTTAGACTATAATGATTTGAATGTTAGAATGATAATATAATTGAAATCTCTTGATCTTTGTTTAGGCACACTTGTTATTAATAGTTTTATATCAAAATAAAGAGTAGCATAGAATAGAAAATATTGAAAAAAAAAATTATTGAATGCTAAAGATATTTGAGTTACATAATGACTTGAATGATGGCATTTAAGATGAATTTACAAAATACTTTAATGACAAATATTTTTTGAGATTTACTTAGATGATTATATTTTACTAACCTAAATATTGTGCTTAGTATCATGTTTGATGACATAAAAATTGTAAATAATACTTTTATGGGTTCACAATAGCTGTAAGCATAGAATAAGCAACTCAGTGACTCTTAAACTCTTTTTATGGTTAAAAATGAATGTGTCATATCTAAAAAGATGAAGAAGTTCAAAATGAATTTGTAATCACATCTATCATTGCTACCAAGAAAAAAGACATGGCCTATAAGAGAAAAACAAACATGTTCGATGATTCAAAAGGATAAGGTAAAATCTATTTCTAATACTTATGAAGACTTTATTTATGATGAATTGTCTAAAGTGTAACAAGTAATAGATATTAATTTGAGAAATATTTTAGTGAGAAAAGAAATCTTTAAATCTTAAAACATTATATTGGAATTAGAAAATAATACTTTAAGAGAACAAATTTGTTGTTTGATTATTTATGAGGCTTTAGCAAAGGAGAAGAAAAAATTTGCCATGAATTGGCTGATGAGAATGAGAATGTTAAATATAAGATTATTGAATTAAAAAATTCAATACTGAAATTTACCAATGGAAGAAAATTTGGATATTCCATTTCTCCAAGATCATTAAATGATAGACATGGCATTGGTTACTCATTGAATTCTTGTATTTCAGTTATTTAAATGTTATCTTCTTTCAATCATCAAATTCATTTAGTAATCATAAATACAAATTTGGCACATTGTTAACAAATTCTAATAGATTATGTCTACTTGAATATGTAACATTTTTATATAAAAAAATTAATTATATGACATGACATATGACATTTAATTCAAAATTTAATAAATAAAAATATAATCTAATAACAAAAAGTATAAAAAGATATTAAAAAAAGTTCTTCCTACTCTCTCTTTCTTTATCTCATTCCCTTCGCTTCACTTTCTCCTCCTTTCCTTCAATGGAAATCTAGTGGTCCTATCCTTAACTCTAGGATCAGTGTCACCCAATGCCTCAGTCTAAATCCTAAACCCCTCTTATAACTAGTAGTGAACTTGTTTATATGACTAACTATATTATAGTTCTTGAGTAATAAAAATAAAGTTAAATTAGAGACATTATTTATTCATTTATTATTTTCATCATTATTATATAAAGAATTAATAATAATAGTTAAACAAACTGAAAGGCTAACAAAATGGTCATGAAAAAGTCAAAGTAAAAAATTGTCTTTTGATGTAAATCCAGAGTATTGGTTTCCTTTTTATTACATAATCTAACATTTGTCTTCTATTAGCATGAGCATCTGTGTCCATTACCCCCTGGCTCATGTCTCTTTTCCTTATTCTTGTTGTCTTTTTTTCTAAAATCTTTAATAGGCTACTTCCTAATTAAAATTGTTAGTATGGTTATTTACCAAATTATCCTTTTGTGAATATGGTTCGTAAATTGCATCAAATACCACCTTTTTTTAAAGCTAGGTTATGATTTCTTAAAGTTTTAGAATTTGAAAAAAAAAAGTTTGCTTTAATAATTAGGAATTGTCATTTGGTAAAACTTTTTGTATCCTTTTCTTTATTTAGGGGAAAGAGGAGGAAGGGAAAAGGTGGGAGGTGAAGAGCGAAGAGATAAAAAAAGAAGAGGGAAAAACGTTTTTGATTTTTACTTATATTTTTATATTTAAAAATTTGAGTGAATAACATGTAGCATATTGAATATTCAATTTTTTATATGTAGACATACCACGTGTATAAATAAATAAAATTCATTAATATATATTAATAATATATAAGTTTTGTGAAAAAAATTTATTATGGAACATATTTTACTACTTTTTAAAACTGGAATAGATTTATAAAAATGTACAAAATTTAAGATTTATTAATATCATAAAATTTAATCTATTTTTATAAATTTAATTGACTTTTTAAAAAATGAAATATATTTGATATAAAACTTCATTCATAAATTTACCACATAGTTAGCAAAAGTTAATGCATTTTGCCTACTTAAACATGTAAAACTTCTAAAAGTAAGAAAATTGACAATGAGAGAAGAAATGTTACCTATAATTTTAAATTTTAGAAAATATAAATTTTAATTTAAATAAATATAAAAAAATAACTTACAAAATTTTTTTCCTTTCTTATTATTTATCTTTCTCTCTCACACATTTCTTCTAACTCTTCTCATCCTCCTCTCTCCCTTTATTGGGAATGCAATAGACTTATCCCTAACTCAAGATTAATGTTACAAATAATTCAATCTTTTTCTCTCTCTCTCTTTTTTTTTTTTCTTTTGGATGAATAAAATAAAAAAAAAATAAAAATGATATTTCATAATCTCCTTAAAAAGTATTATGTTGAATCACATTATATAATAAGTTTGATCATTATACTAAATTCACAGAGGAGCAAACTTATATTTAATCTCATTAAACACTTTTGTGAAAATTTGAATCCATAATCATATGATAAAAAAAATTTCTAATCACAAAATTACTATGAGCAATAGTATCAATATTTTCATTTGAACTTTAGGTCACACATTATAATTAGCAAAGAACTTGTGTCTAGTGTACTTAACCAATTGCATTATAGTTCTTGTACAGTGAAACTAAAGTTGGATTAGAGACATTGTTTATTTGTTCATTTTTTTATATAATTAAAATTGATAATGTAAATTTATTTTGTTAAAGTAAATATCAAATTAAGCTAAAAGACTAAAACAATATATGAAAATGTAAAACAAGAAAACAATCCTTTAGTCCAAGAGTTTAAACTCATTGATTTAGTAATGAATTTAACAAAAACTTAGTCAAAAAGTTATATTGTTAATATTTTCATAGGTTTTGAATAATGAGAATTTAAAAAGAAAAAAGAAAAAAGGAATTGAAAAGATATTCTTTAAAATAAAATTTTGAGTATTATTCTAAAAAATTTAGAATAAATTGCACTAATGTCAAAAGAATACAAAACAATGATCTTATTTATGATCAATTGGAATTTATTTTTTATTTTTTATTTTTGTATTTTTTTGTATTAAAATGAGTTTCCCTAAAACCATATAAAATTCTAAAAATATATATTATTTTAAAAATTAATAAAAAATTGTTCATATATGAAAATAATTTGATTTTTATGTCAAAATTGTTTATTTAAATAAATTTTTGAAATGATATAAGAACTTTTGATTTATTAGAATATTTATATTATGTTAAATTTCACTTAACTTAATATTTTCATAAATTTATAGAAAACCACACAATTTCCTCGAAAATGTAAATCTTACATTGAATTTTTCCTAATCTATTCATATGATAGATTACATAATTTTTAGAGAAGAAAATAATTTTTATTGGAACATCATGTGAAATTTTTGAAGATAAAATTTATATAAAAATATTTAAAATGAACATTTTCTTGTAGTTTCTAATATTTTGATTTACTATATTTTATAATTTTGATTATAACTATATTCATATGAATGCCTTTCATTTAAAATTATAAGAAATTTGAAAAATAATTTCATTTAAATATATGTAATAAATTATACTAACACTAAAAAAGTGTTACTATTGTATAATAATATTTTCTAGTGATTACTTCTATAAATGTTTTTTAAAATACATAAAAATTACAAAAAGTACATTTTATACCATTATACCTTTATATCCATGCAATTTATTATTAACTCTTAAGATTATATTAATTTTAAGAATTTATAATGATTTTTCAATAAATTTTTTTCCTAATAAATAATTTAAATATGATAAGATTTCAAATAAAAATAAGGTGAGCAAAAGAATTTCATATTTTTGATATTGATATAATTTGTTATGAATTTTCATAGAAAAAATAGAGCAAAAATCATTAATTGTAATATGTCAAAAATAACAAATGTTAACTTTGTTTGATAATCACATCTATTTAGGAATTTTTAGTCACAAATTTAGGATACCCTTATAGATTCCATATACTTGTACCTGTGATACACCTATGTATTAAAAATATTAAATATATGGTATGACATAAGATATTTAATTCAAAATTTTAAAAATAATAATAATAATACAATAAAATTAAAAAATACCAAAAAAAACTTTTTTTTTAATTAAAGTCTCTTTTCCTTTCCTTCTATCTCTCCTCCACCTCCTCTTACTCTTTTTCTTTAATGGGGGTGCAATGAGCATGTCTCCAATTCTAAGATAAGTGAAACTAATAATAAATTTATTTACCTAACCGATTTAATTGGAGACATTATTTATCATATCTATATATTTTTTTTTTGTATAATCAAAGAATTGGTAATAGAAATCAAATTAACCTAAAATGCTAATGAATCTTTTGTGAAAAAGTGAAAGTTGAAACTTTAAGTTCTAATTTCCAAAATACCTATATGAAATTATTTTGTGGCCAAAATCATAATTTCATCCTCAAGGTTTGAGCTTAGTAAAGTTTTGAAACTTTTAATTTAATTGTGAATTTAACACAAATTGATTAAAAAATTTATATTTATAACATCTCAATTGACTTTTAGTAGCGAGAAATTAAAAAAAATGGCAAAAAAAATTTAATTCTTTTAAAATATTTTTAAGTAATATTTTAAAATTTATAATAAATTACAAAAATATTAAAAGAGTACAAAAATGATCTTCTTTATGATCTATTGGGTTTTATAAATTTATATTATAATTATTTATCAACAGAAAGAGTTTTCTTGAAAATTATACAAATTTTTTGAAAATACAAATTATTTTCAAATTTTATAAACAATTGTCCAAATATTAAGATGTGATTTTTTGTGTCAAAAGTTTTTATTAGAATAACTTTTTGAAATAATATAAAATACTTTTAATAAATTGTAAATTTCATATTATATTTGATTTCATTAGAATAAGTTTTTTAATATAATAAATTATAATTTTTTTGAAAAGTAATTGTATCTTTGAAAATTCATAAAAAATTGTTGAATTACTTAAAAATGTAAACCTTAAGTTAAGAATTGTCTAATCTTTTCATACAATAAATTATGTAAATCTTAGATTAAAAAATAGTTTTTTTGGACATCATAAAGAATTTTTGAAATTAAAATTTGTTTAAAATATTTAAAAATGAATCAATTGTTAAAGATTTTACTATTTAAATTTATTATATTATTTAATTTAGATTATAATTGAGTTTATTTAAATAATTTTTATTTAAAATTATCAAAAATTTTAAAAATATTTTTATTATAATTTTATATTAAATTACAAAAAATAAGAAAAGTGAAATTTTTGTATTAAACATTTTTTTCAATAATAAAGATTTAATTATCAAGTAATTTATTTTAAATTTATAAAATTATATTAATTTCAAAAATTATTTGAAATTCATTTTAATTAAAAATTTAAAATATATAGAGTATAATATAAGAAATAAATTAATAAATAATTAAATTTTTAATATTTATATAATTTATTATAAAATTTTTTTTTTATTTTTTAAATTATATTTTTTATTCATAATCAAAAATTTTAATAAATTAAATATAATTTAAAATTATAAATCTCAAATTTTAACGACAAAATTATGGTTTTGAAAAATAATTTCATTGTGACATGGTACGAATCATTCAAATTTGAAGTTGACCCTTTATTTGAACAAAAAAGCAATGATTTGACGACGAAATGGGATGAATCAAAGGAATTAAATTTTCGAAGGATGTGACCTGTCATGGTGCATCAAGAGGAATAACAACTGTCATTAACTCAAACATAAGCTTGTCGATGGTATAACTCAGTAATTGAAGCCTCATTTCTTGAAAAGGGGACATCTTCTTCAATCTTGGAATGTGGCAGGTCAGTGGCCCTTGAACTATATCCCAATGAGATGACATATCTGATACAGTGCTTTCGTTCACCAAAAATGCAGGTTGTGATGGTACCGGTAGTCAGAGAATGGCTGTTTAGCATAAGAACAATTGAGGCCATTGTGGGTCTATCAGCTACATCTTCTTGGACGCACAGTAAGGCAATGTGAATACATCTAATCATTTCACTTCTTGAACCAGTACTCAGATTGGGATCTATGACAATTTCTGCAGTGCCTTTCCTCCAATTCTTCCACACCTGTAAAAATTTGTAAAGTTGCATTCACACTTGTTAAAGTGAAACATTGTCAAAGTAATTTGCTAAATGGAACAATGAAACCAAATGATTGTCCTTACATATCCCAGAAGGTCTTCTACACTCCCCATTGCGGAAACTGGTGTTCTTCTGACCACTCAATCTCCAATACTAGCACACCAAAACTATACATATCTGACTTAACCGAAAAAAATCCATGCATTGCATACTCTGGGGCCATGTAGCCACTGCATATCACAGTCAATTGATTGACACAATGTGATGGAACTTTCATCTAATCCCGAGACTTCATTTTATGAATGTGAAGTTAGAGTGGATAAAACTGATTATAAGTCATTTAGTCCAGATTTTTGGGATACTTACTATGTCCCAACAATTCTGTTTGTATTGGCTTGAGTTTGATCCATCACGAACAGTCTTGCCAGGCCGAACTCTGCAATCTTGGGGTTCATCTCTGCATCTAACAAGATGTTGCTGGCCTTGAGGTTGCGATGAATGATACGCAATTGAGAGTCTTCATGAAGGTATAGAAGTCCTCGTGAAATGCCGACAATGATCTTGAAACGCCTTTCCCAATCCAAATTCGCACGCTTCATTCGGTCTGTAGGCTCACATGATTGCATCAATAAATTGACTTGGTCAACAAAAACCCAACGTCTAACAATTTTGACTTGTTATGTGGATTAGTGTACTTACTGAATAAGAAATGATCAAGACTGGCGTAGGCAAAAATTCATATATAAGAAGCCTTTCATTTCTTTCCAAGCAGAAACCAAGAAGCCTAACTAAGCTTTGCTACCAATAGGACTTCATTTTTAAATTCTAGATCACCTTGTCCAGAATCCTTAGAAAGCCTTTTCACAGCTACATCTTGTCCATCAGATAGGGTACCTGTGAAAAGTAGTAACAATTATTTATGCATCTGACATTGCAGTAAGTTAAGATTCATTGACTCCGAAACATTTCAACAAAGACAAGTATGAACATTTGCATCAATTATCCAATTTTTAACTTGTAAACTGCACCAAATCCTCCCTGTCCTAACTTATTTTCCTCAGAAAACTTATTTGTTGCAACTCTGATAGTGCTAAAGTCGAATGGCAAAAATTCCACTCTCTATTTCATCCGCAGCTTCATAAAAGAAGGAAGTTAGCGCACAAGAACAAATTTCTTAAACTTAGTGAAAGAGAAATGTGGAACAAGCATAATAAGAATCTGTTTGTTAAATGCAACCCTAGTTTTATGTCTTGAAACCCTAGTTTAATCATAAGAGGAAAAAGAAAAAAAACTGAAGTTTGAATGCAAGAAGTGCAACTGCGAGGGCGACGAAGAGAGAGAATCTTTACTGCCTGTTAGAGAGAAAATAAAAAAAGTGATTGAAAATGTTTCAAAGAAGCCCACTAGTTTCGTAATTAAATGGAAAAAGGAGAGCAACTATTGGTTTGTTCTATGAAGGGCCCAAGTTTGTTGATAGAAAATGATAACAAAGAAAGGCTGTTAAGAACTATTATAAAGACAAAGGGAGCTCACCTGTTTCAAAATTAAAGTAAAAAGCTACTCACGATACTCTTGTAATGGGTATTTTTATTTATTTTAAACTATATTATATGTTAAACTACCTTTTTGTGATTTGTCAAAATAAAAATTATTAAATTAAGGATTAAGGTTTGCTAAGTTAGGGTTTAACAAATCAAATTTAACTCTAATCTTATTTGTGGATTAGGATTTTAAACATGACAATTTTGGATGAAAATAGTACAGGTTTTAATTAAGCATTATGTTTAATGGATTATTAGGACAAATGAGGTTAGAGTTTTTGATTAATAATTTGATTAATTGGGTTGTTGGGATATATTAGTTCAATGTGTTTGTAATCTAACTTGTATTATGTTAGTTATGGTTAATGTGATTAGAGTTTTAATGTTATTAAATGTTGTTAGGGTAAAGGTATTAAATTAAAATTTTCATATATGAGATAATGTTAATAATTTTATTAATTATTATATACCATAACAGAATGTCAAGCAAGATATGAGTGGCATATATAGGAATATGTGTGTGCATGTAAAATTGACTTAATGTGGAGATATAGTGTTGTTTTAGAGTACACATGATACAATTGATAAATCTTGATAATATTAAATGTTCATCACTATTCAAATTTATTATGATGGGACCATGAAGATGCATCTTGAGATAGAGTATGAAGGGAGGCGAAGTTGAGGTCCTAAAAGCCATCATAATTGACACATTGTTTATGCTTAGAATAGAATCAAAGGTATGAAAACAAAAGCATAGTTAGCTACATGTAGAAACTCTCAAAACCAATCATTTGAGTTAATAAAGCCACTAAGTAGGACAAGTGACAAGCTATTACTAGAAATGGTGGATATGATGGTTGATAAGCGAGAGCTTCTCATTAACTTATATATTTTGCATGGAGTTGATGAAGCTACAATTGTTGATAATATACAATTTCTAGGTAGTGTTGAGTTGGCAGAGCAAGTTAAGGATGTAGATGAGAATATTGTTGATTGAGCTAATATTAGGAACATAGATAATAAAGTTGATGACAAAGATGAAACTTTTTTTTTCCTATTTCTTTGTGAGACTAATGTATAAAAATTTCTCTCATTTTGAAGATAATAGTAGAAAACAAAAAAAAAAAAGTGTGTTTCATTATGTTTGGATCAACGATTTCAATAAAAAGATTTTTTTTTTTTTTCTGTGTAAGGTTGATGCTAAATGACTAAAGTCGAAATTGAATAATGATAACAATAATAATAATAAGTTTACTTTAAAAAATTCAATTGAAGTTTTACTAAATTTATAATGAACATCATTAAAAAGAAAATAAATGTATCAAACATAATTGACTGGGGAGGGCTGGACACTTCTAGTCCGAAGAGATGCATGAATGTTGTTTCAGCCGATCTTGCTATTAGGCCGGTTGAAATGGACCAATCTACCAAAAGCCCGCCCATGTATTTCACTTGGACCAAAATAAGAGGTGCACCAGCAATTTTTTTTCCTTTTTTTTATTTTTTGTTGTTTTTTGATATGAATAGAAAGTGGCATAGGTCATACAAAGATAAAGAGAGGAATAAATGACATGAGCTTTTTCTCTTATCATAAGTTTTATAAGCTAATTACTCTACGCTATCAATCTTTTCTTTCATTCTTGTAATTAAATTGAGAGCCAAAAATTAAAATTTAAACTCTAAACCTTAATTCACGTTCACATTATACTCGGTATTTCCTTGACATCTTGATTTGAGGATGGGCTGCCCTGTCTGTGCCAAAAATCAATTGAAGTTTCCACGCAGCTCGCCTAATCTGGCAAGGTCGGTCGGGAAACCGTATAAAGTCAACAAAGCCCAACGCGGCATCTTTATCTTTTCTTTTCCTTATCCAGTCCCTTCTTCCTTCTTTTTAATTCTTTAGCTTTCCCCCTGTTACGTTTGTTTAAAATACCAATACGTGGAAAAAATGCAAGGGGGTCCCATTCTTTTGTCTTTCGTTACACGCAACTCATTGTGAGCTAAAAAGAAAAACTCTACGTCATTCTAAATTACAAATTCGAATTTCTTAAGTATAATCCGAGAGAAAACTCATCAATTTTTTACTTAATTATAAAAATAGTTTGTACTTACAAGGGTAACTGTTTAGTAATTTTTATAATTTTTAAGTAATAAACTTAATCAATCTTTAATTTGAAAAGATTAATTTGTTAATTTATCTTATATATCAAACTGATATGAAAGAAAAGGTAATATATGAATAAGGACAAAATAACAATAATATGTTATTTGGGATTAAAAAATTATTGAATATAAATCAATTCATATAAAGTTTAAATGAAATTTTAAAATTATTATTATTTAAAATTTAAGGAATAAATGAAAAAAAAATAATGATTATACTAAATATGAAAAACAAAGAAATAAATATGTGTAATGAAAATTAAGAAATAAATAAAGAATGAATTAAAATTTTAAAAAAATTTAAAAATATTTAAATTAAAAAAATGTATTTATGAGTAAATAAAACTTAATTATAAGTTTTGAAATTTTAATTTAATTATAAAAAATAATAATAATAATAATAATAATAATAAAGTTTGAATGTAAGACGTGCAGCTGCGAGGGCGACGGAAGGAGAGAACCCAGAAATACAACCAAATAAAAAGGCGAGTGACAACAGCCATGCAAAAAGAAAGAACGCTAATCTGTTGAAACGTGAATGACATCACAAAGCAATAATATCGTGCGGCGGAAACATTACACAAGTCGAAAATCAATCAATCTAGGCATGTTGGCCTACATTACTGAGTCTAAATGAAGATTTTCATTCTACTGTGAGTTTTGGTGATCATTTTACTGCAAAAGTGATGAGAAAATGTGATATTAAGATAAGAACCAAAAATGATTTTATGGAAATAATTTCTAATGTGTTATATGTTTTTGACTAACTTATTGAGTGCTGCTATCAGTTATAAGAAAAATGTTATATTATCACTATAAAAAAGGGTGCTAGCAAAATTTATGATTTTGTTAGAGGTGCCCTTATAGTTGTTCAAATGAGTTCAAATAGATTGTTTCCAATTAAAGATTGAAGGTATTCAATCTTGTTTGTGGCTAAAATGAAAGATCCCTCATGGTTGTGGCATTTTCACTATGGCCACTTGAGTTTTGGTGGCTTAAAGACCCTTTAACAAAAAAACATGCTGACTGGTCTTCCTCAAATTACTACTCCTTCTTAAGCTTGTGAAGAATGTGTTGTTAGCAAACAACATTATTCTCAATTTCCCAAAGGAAAGTCATAGAGAGTAAATGATGTTTTGTAGCTAGTGCATTTGGACATTTGTAGTCTAATAAACCCAAATTCTAATGGAGGAAAAAAAAAAAAATACTTGATTACCTTCATTAATGATTTTTCCAAAAAAAAAAAAAAACTTGGGTTTTTTTTTACCAGAAAATTAGAAACTTTCTTTACATTTAAAAGCTTTAAAACTCGAGTGGAAAATGAAGTAGGAAAGATTATTAAGACCCTTCAAACAAATCATGGTGGCAAATATTGCTTAAAGAAGTTTGAAGTTTTTTATACAAACCATAGCATTTGAAGAAAGCTTACAACTGCATATTCACCACAACAAAGTGGTGTAGTTGAGAAGGAAAAAAGAATCATTCTCAACATGATGAGAAGCTTGTTGGCAAGAAGAAGAGTTCCAAAGACTTTTTGGCCAAAAGTAGCAAATTGGAGCATTCATGTTTTGAACAAAAGTCCAACTTTTGCTCTTTAAGATATGACACTAGAAGAGACTTAGAGTGGGAAAAGACTAGTTGTTGATCATTTTAGAATCTTTGGATGTATTCTGTATGCCTATGTCCTAGATGAAAAAAGGAAGAAGCTTCATGACAAAGCTAAAAAATGCATCTTTCTTGGAGTAAGTGAAGCATTGAAAGCATATAAATTATTTAATTTACTGACAAAAAAGATTGTGATTAGTAGGGATATTGTTTTTTATGACAAAGACACTTGGGATTGGAATATGTATCAGCCTACCCATGTCTTCTATGACAACAATGCTGAACAAGAGCAGATTTTAGTACTTTTTATGCCTGAAAGTTCATCAAATATAACTTCTACTACCACTGAAACTTCACTAACAATCATTGATGTCAATAAAGAGGTTTAATTTTTTTTTCTAGTGTTAGAAGAAGACCTGCTTAGATGGAAGATTATGAGGTAATTGGAATTAAAGATCCAATTATTCACTTTGCTTTATTTTCAGACTATGACTTTACAACTTTTGAAAGTACTGTCAAAGAAGAAAAATGGCAAAAAGTGATGAATGATGATATTGATGTCATTAAAAGAAATGATACTTGGGACCTATCTAAACTTCCAATGGGCACAAAACCATTGGTGTAAAATGGGTCTTCAAAACAAAGCTAAAAGAAAATGATGAAGTTAACAAGTACAAGGCACGCTTGGTAGCCAAGAGATATAAGCAACAATACTGGATTGAATATATAAAAGTTTTTTCTCAAGTTGTGAGACATGACACAATTAGATTGGTGGCTGCATTGGCAGCACAGAATTCTTAGCCTATTTTTTAGCTAGATGTCAAATCAACATTTTTACATGGGTACTTAGATGAACTAGTATTTGTTGAACAACCCCTTAGTTGTGTCAAAATTGGAAATGAGCATAAAGTTTAAATATTAAAGAAAGCCCTTTATGGACTACAACAAACCCTATGAGCTTGGTATAGTTGCATTAAGACATATTTTTTTATGATTAATTTTTCAAAATGTCCATATAAACATACATTTTTTGTTAAGACTAGGGATAAAGGGAAAATGCTTATTGCCTATTTGTATGTTGATGATCTTATATTTACTGAAAATTATGATACCGCATTTGAAGAATTCAAGAAGTCTATGATGAATGAGTTTGAAATGTTTGATCTCGGTATGATGCACTACTTTCTTTGCATAAAAGTAGTACAATCAAGTGATGGGATCTTTAATTCTTAAAAGAAATATGTAGGAGATATTTTGGACAAGTTTCAGATGAACGATTGTAATCCTGTAAACACTTTAATTGAGTTATCCAAGGAGTGCTGGAGGATGATCTCACTAAAGTACTCAAGTATGATCTCACTGAGAATGTCTCTGTTGTTGTGCATGCCAATTTGAAGTACTCACCTAATCATAACACAACACTATTGAAATTATAATTAGAAATATGTTCTTATCTTAAATCACTCAGTATGAGCTTTTTACTTCAGTTTCTTAATTCAATTTGATTTCTAGGTGTGGTTTGTTATTATTTTTATTCTATAAAGTTTGTGAAGTTCAAAGATGAGAAAGTGGCCGAAAGTTACTTAAGGAGATAAGAATGTGTGCTTACGTGTTCTTACTACTCTTGTTGTTTTTAGTAGGCTGCATTTTTATATTATATTGTCTTTCTATTTTCATATGGGCTTACTCAAAATAAGCAAAGGATTGAATTAGGGTCTATGATCCTTGGTTTCTATTTTCTTTCTATTAGCATTAGTTAATTCAGGCAATTATTCATGTTTGATTTAAGAATGGCAATATCTTCACCATGTCTGGTTTTGTTGATGTTTCTCAATTGTCATCATATAGAATAACCTATTTTTTAAGGTTGAAATAGTTTAAATGTGGAAAGACATGACACATTATTTACTGTTTTGGAAAGCTTGCTTCTTTGATGGTTACAAGTAGCCTTACTACATGTTAGGACAAATATTTTTAATGTGTAAATCTACGTGGTTCCATTCTTTGCTTAAATCATTCCAATATGAAAGGTATTTTTACTATTACAAGTTTTACAATAAAGATTTACTATATGAAAGTCTTAATGCACTAATGCAATTACATTGACTATTTTAAATTAGATTAGATTTTTCTTATTTAAAATTGAGTATTATTGATAAATGCTTCATTAAAAAAAATGTTGCTTTTTCTTTAAAAAAAAATTGTTGCATATTTTATTAAAAACCATTGTATATTCTACTAAAAAATTATTACATATTCTAGTAAAAAACTACAACCTATTCTATTAAAAAAAATTATTGTGTATTTTACAATAAGCCACTATGTATTTGACAAAGGACATGTTATGACGATTTTTCTTTATTGTCTTATAAATTATATTGTAATTATTATTTTATAATTTATTTACTCATTTTATAGCATTTTAGTATAATTAAGAATTTTAATTAAATTATTTAAGATATATACAAATTATTTAAGTATTTTAAAATATTTTCTTGGTCATTAAAATATTTTCTTATTTAAGTTAAAGTATTTTCTTAATTAGTTAGATGATTTTACCTATAAATATATATAAATTTAAGGGATAAAGCATTCAAGTAAATAAATATTTCAACAAAAACATCAACTTTATCTTTATCCTTCTCTTTGAAAGATATTATTTTTTTAAGTTAATCAAATGTTAGCTTTGTTTTTACTAAACACTGCGTCAAGTAGTATTAGAGTCAGGTCTCGTCTACTCTAATGACAACACGAGATAGATAGAAAAACAATTATCTTACTAACAAAGATCAAAGGATGTAGGTTATTTGGTCAAATATTCGTGATAAGGAGGCAACACTGCAAAACCTTGGTCAGAGGATTGAGCAATTGGAATATAGATTAAAAGTCATCAACAATCGACTTAAAACTCTCTAGGTATGAGGTGCCAACAAGAACTAAAAAGACAAAAAGAATCAAATCGGACATTTTGGTTATAGTCAACATCTCACCTAACCAATAAGTAGTATTAAAGTTTAACCTTTATCTTTTACAAGTCAAACAACTTTTGAATTAAAGATCAATGACAATCATCATTTTTTTTTTTTTTAGGACTTGATATTCACATTTTTCTATATTTTGATAATTTAGACCATGATAATTCAAAAGTAGGAATGATAATTTAATTGAAATCTCTTGATTTTTGTTTAGGAATAATTGTTATTAGTTGTCTTATGTCAAAATAAAGAGTAGCATAGAATGGAAAATATTAAAGAAAAAATTATTGAATGCTAAAGATATTTAAGTTACATAATGGTTTAAATGATAACATCTAAGATAAATTTACTAAATACTCAAATAACAAATATTTTTTGAGATTTACTTAAATGATTATATTCTACTAACCTAAATATTGTGCTTAGTATCACGTTTAATGACATAAAAATTGTAAATAATACTTTTATGGGTTCATAATAGCTATAAGTATAGGATAAGCAACTTAGTAACTTTCAAACTCTTTTTATGGTTTAAAACGAATGTGCCATATCTAAAAGGACAAAGAAATTCAAAATGAATTTGTAATCACATATATAAGTGCTACCAAGAAAGAGGACATGACCTATAAGAGGAAAAGAAACATGGTTAATGATCCAAAAGGAGGAGGTAAAATATATTTCTAATGTTTATGAAGACTTTATTTATGATGAATTGTCTAAAGTGTAAGTAATAGATATTAATTTTAGAAATATTTTTCTAAAAACAAATTCTTTAAACCTTAAAGCATTAGATTAGAATTAGAAAATAATACTTTGAGAGAACAAGTTTGTTGTTTAATTATTTATAAGGTTTTAGCAAAGGAAAAGCAAAAATTTGCCATGAATTGGCTAATGAGCTGAGAATGTTAAATATAAGATTATTGAATAGAAAAATTCATTACTGAAATTTATTGATAGAAAAGAAAATTTGGATATTCCATTTCTCCAAGATCATTAAATGATAGACATGGCATTGATTGCTCATTAAATTCTTGTAATTTATTTATTTAAATGTTATCATCTTTCGATCATCAAATTCATTTAGTAATCATTAATACAAATTTAGCACATTGTTAACAAATTCTAATGGATTATGTTAACTTGAATATATGACATTTTTATATATAAAAAAATTAATTATGTGACATGATATGTGACATTTAATTCAAAATTTAATAAATAAAAATATAATCTAATAACAAAAAGTACAAAAAGATATAAAAAAAATTCTCCCTACTCTCTCTTTCTCTATCTCATTCCCTTTACCGCTCTTCCTCCTCTTTTCCTTCAATGGAAATCCAATGGACCTATCCTTAACTCTAAGATTAATGTTACCCAATGCCTCAATCTAAATCTTAAACTCCTCTTATAACTAATAATGAACTTGTTTATATAATTAATAGTATTACAGTTCTTGAGTAATAAATATAAATTATATCATAGACATTATTTATTCATTTATTATTTTTTTTTGTCTTCATATAAAAAATCAATAATAGAAGTTAAACAAATTAAAAGGCTAACAAAATAGTTATGAAAAAGTCAAAGTGGAAAATTGTCTTTTGATCTAAATCCAAAATATTGGTTTCCTTTTTATTTCATAATCTAACATTTGTCTTCTATTAGCTTAAGCATCCATGTCCACCACCCCCTACCCATGCCCTCCTTCCTTATTCTTGTTGTCTTTTTTTCAAAAATCTATAATAAGCTACTTCCTAGTTAAAATTGTTAGCATAGTTATATACCAAATTATCCTTTTATGAATATGGTTCATAAATTTCATCCAATACCACCATTTTCTAAAGCCACATTATGGTTTCTTAAAGTTTTAGCATTTGAAAAAGAAAAAGTTTGCTTTCATAATTAGGAATTGTTATTTGGTAAAAATTTTGTATCCTTTTTTTTATTTAGGGGAAAGAGGAGGAGGGGAAGAGGTGGGAGGTAAGGAGGGAAGAGATAAAAAAGAAGAGAGAAAATTTTTTTGATTTTTAATTATATATTTAATTATATTTTTAAATTTGAAAATTTAAGTTAGTAACATGTAGCATATTGAAAATTCTATTTTTTATATGTAGACATACCACATTTATAAATAAATAGAATTTGTTAATAACTATTAATAATGTATGACATTTGTAGAAAAAATTTATTATGAAACATATTTTACTATTCTTTAAAATTAAGATAGATTTATAAAAAATGTAAAAAATTTAAGATATATCAATATATTAATATATCATAAATTTTAATCTATTCTTACAAATTTAACTAACTTTAAAAACAATAACTTTGATATAAAACTTTAATCATAAATTTACCACATTGTTAGCAAATGTTAATGCATTTTGCCTACTTAAACATGTGAAACTTCTATGTGCAAGAAAATTGACAACGAGAGAAGAAATGTGACATATAATTATAAATTTTTAAAAATATAAATTTTAATTTAAATAAATATAAAAAAATAATTTAAAAATTTTCTTTTTCCTCTTTTTATTTGTCTTTCTCTCTCTCATTTCTTCTAACTCTTCTCATTTCTCTTTCCTTTTATTGGGAATGCAATAAACTTGTCTCTAACTCAAGATCATGTTACAAATAATTCAACCTTTTTCACTCTCTCTATTTTTTTTTTGGATGAATAAAAAAATAAAAATAATATTTCATAAACTCCTTAAAAAGTATTATGTTGAATTATATTATACAATAAGTTGGACCATTATACTAAATTCATAGATGAGCAAACTCTAGAGTGCTAATAAACTTATTTTTAAACTTGTTGATCACTTTTGTGAAAATTTGAATCTATAATCATATGATTAAAAAAAAAAATCTAATCACTCAATTACAACGATCCATAGCATCGATATTTCCTCCTAAACATTAAGTCAGATATTATAATTGGTAATGGATTTGTGTCTATTGTACTTGAATAATTGCATTATACTTCTTGTATGGTAAAATTAAAGTTGGATTAAGACGTTGTTTATTTGTTCATTTTTTTATATAATTAAAATTTGATAATACAAAATTATTTTCTTCAAGGAAATATCAAATTAATATAAAAGGTAAAAAGAATATATGAAAATGTGAAAGTGGAAAACAATTCTCTAGTCTAAGAGTTTAAACTGATTGATTTAGTTTTAAAGTTTTAAGTTGATTGACTTAGTAATGAATTTAACACAAACTTAGTTAAAAAGTTATATTTTTAATATCTTAATAGGTTTGAACAATGAGAATTTTTTTTTCAAAAAAAAAAAGTAGAAAAGATATACAATAATTTAAAATAAAATTTTGAATATTGTTCTAAACAATTCATAATAAATTGCATTAATGTCAAAAGAATACAAAATAATGCTCTTATCTATGATCCATTAAATTTTAATTTTTTACTTTTTTATTTTTTTATTACAAGGAGTTTTCCTAAAACCACATGAAATTTTAAAAATAAATGTTATTTTGAAAATTAACAAAAAAAATTGTCTAAATATGAACATAATTTGATTTTTTGGTCAAAAGTGTTTATCGAGATAAATTTTTGAAATGATATAAGACCTTTTAATTTATTAGAAAATTTATATTATATTAAATTTCATTAATTTAATATTTTTATAAATTCATAGAAAACCACGTAACTTCTTGAAAATGAAAATCTTACGCTGAATTTTTTCCTAATTTATTCATACAATAGATAATGTAATTCTTAGATTAGAAAATAATTTTTATTGGAACATCATGTGAAATTTTTAAAAATAAAATTTATATACAAATATTTAAAGTAAACATTTTCTTAAAGTTTCTAATAATTTGATTTAGTATTTTTTTGTTAATTTTGATTATCACTATATTCATCTGAATACTTTTCATTCAAAATTGTAAGGAATTTTAAAAATAATTTCACTTAAATATTTGTAATAAATTACACTAATACTAAAAAAGTATTATTTTTGTGTCAAAAATTTTTTTAGTGACTATTTCTATAAATGTTTTTTAAAATAAATAAAAAATTACAAAAAAATATATTTGCACCATCATACCTTTATATCAATGCAATTTATTATTAAATTTTAAGATTATATTAATTACAAGAAATTATTATGATTTTTCAATAAAATTTTTTTCCTAATAAATAATTTAAATATAATAAGGCATCAAATGAGAATAAGGCAAGCAAAAGAATTTCATATGTTTTAGATTGATATAATTTGTTATGAATTTTCATAGAAAAATTAGTTTTTTAAAAATGAATTGTAACTTTTGAGTAAAAATCATTAATTGTAATATGTCAAAAATAATAAATATTTTTTTTGTTTGATGATCACATTTACTTAGGAATTTTTAGTCACAAATTTAAGATACCCATACAGATTCCATATACTTGTACCTGTGATACACCTACATATTAAAAACATTAAATATATAACATGATATAAGGTTTTTAATTCAAAATTAAAAATTAATAAAAATACAATAAAATAAAATAAAATAAAAAACCAAGACAACCATCTTTCTTTTTTTTTTTTTTTTTTAAAGGTCTCTTTTCCTTTCCTTCCATCTCTCCTCCACCTCCTCTTACACTTTTCCTTTAATGGGGTGCAGTGAACATATCTCCAATTCTAAGATAAGTGATACTAATAATAAATTTATTTATCTAACCAAATTGATTTAAGATATTATTTATCATATCTTTTTCTATTTGTATAATCAAAAAATCGATAATAAAAATCAAATCAACCTAAAAAGCTAACAAAACTTTTGTGAAAAAGTGAAATTGGAAACTTCTAGTTACAATTTCCAAAATGCCTATATGAAATTATTTTGTAGCCAAAATCATAATTTTGTCCTCAAGGTTTGAGTTTCATAAAGTTTTGAAACTTCTAGTTTAGTCATGAATTTAACATAAATTGATTAAAAAAATTTTATCTATAATATCTCAATTGACTTCTAATGGCAAAAAATTAAAAAAAAAATAGAAAAAAATTAATTCTTTTAAAATATTTTAAAATTTATAATAAATTACATAAATATCAAAAAAAAAAAGCTTAAAAATAATCTTATTTATGATCCATTAAATTTTATAAATTTTTATTATAGATTGTCTTTTTTCAATAAAAGGAGTTTTCTTGAAAATCATACAAAATTCTTGAAAATATATATTATTTTCAAAATTCATAAACAATTGTTCAAATATTAAAAGATGTGATTTTTTATATCAAAAGTTTTTATTAGATTAAAATTTTTAAAACAATATAAGACACTTTTAATAAATTGTAAATTTTATATTATATTTAATTTTATTAGCATAAGTTATTTAATATAATAAATTATATTTTTTTGGAAAGTAATTTTATCCTTAAAAATTCATAGAAAATTGTAGAAGTACCTTGAAAATGTAAACCTTAAGCTGAAAATTGTCTAATTTTTTCACATGATAGATTATGGAAATTTTAGATTAGAAAATAGTTTTATTGGGACTTCATAAAGAATTTTTGAAAGTAAAATTTGTATAAAATTATTTGGAAATCATTTTATTGTTAAATATTATGTTATTTGGATTTATTTTATTATTTGATTTAAATTACA
Organism: Rhizophora apiculata; assembly: GCA_037832385.1. Classification (NCBI taxonomy): domain Eukaryota; kingdom Viridiplantae; phylum Streptophyta; class Magnoliopsida; order Malpighiales; family Rhizophoraceae; genus Rhizophora; species Rhizophora apiculata. The sequence continues at coordinate 819,683 of CM075441.1, forward strand.
ATTAAGTTCATATTTTTATTCAAAATTATCAGAAATTTTAAAAATACTTTTATCAAAGTTTTATACTAAATTACAAAAAATTAAAAAAAAAAAGAGATTTTTGTACTTTTTTTCAGTAATAAATTTTTTATTACTATACAATTTATTCGAAATTTATAAGATTATAATAATTTTAAAAATTAATTGAAATTTATTTTAATTAAAAATTTAAAATATATTAAATATAAAATAAAAATATTAACAAAAAATTAAATTTTTTTGATATTTATATAATTTGTTATAAAATTTTACTTATATTAAAAAAAAAGTGTATTTCTCATTAATAATCAATATTTCTAATAAATTAGATGTTACTTGAAATTACAAATTTCAAATTTCAGCCACAAACTTATGGTTTTGGGAAATAATTTTATTGTAATTCTAGATACAATGACATGGTACCAATCATTCAAATTTGAAGTTGACCCTTTATTTGAACAAATAAGCAATGATTTGAAGACAAATTGCGATGAATCAAAGTCATTAAATTTTCCAGGATGTGACCTGTCATCGTGGAATAACAAATGTCATTAACTCGAACTTAAGCTTATCGAGGATATAACTCAGTAATTGAAGCCTCATTTCTTGACAATGGGACAGCTTCTTCAATCTCGGAATGTGGCAAGTAAGCGGCCCTTGAACCGTATCCCAATGAGGATGACATATCTGATAGAGTGCTTTCATTCCCGAAAAATGCAGGTTTTGATGGTACTGGTAGAGTCAGAGAATGGCTGTTTAGCATAAGAACAACTGAAGCCATTGTGGGTCTATCAGCTGCATCTTCTTGGACGCACAGTAAGCCAATGTGAATGCATCTAATCATTTCAGTTCTTGAACCAGCACTCAGATTGGGATCTATAACATTTTCTGCAGTGCCTTCCCTCCAATTCTTCCACGCCTGTAAAAATTTGTAAAGTTGTATTCACACTTGCTAAAATGAAACATTGTCAAAGTAATTTGCCGAATGAAACAATGAAACTAAATGATGGTCCTTACAAATCCCAGAAGGTCTTCTACACTCTCCCCATTGTGGAAACTGGTGTTTTTCTGACCACTCACGATCTCCAATACTAGCACACCAAAACTATACACATCTGACTTAACCGAAAAAAATCCATGCATTGCATACTCTGGAGCCATGTACCCACTGCATATCAACATTGTTAAACACACTGTCAATTGAATGACACAATGTGATGGAACTTTCATCTAATCCTGAGACTTCATTTTATGAATGTGAAGCTAGAGTTGATAAAACTGATTACAAGTCATTTAGTCCATATTTTTGGGATACTTACTATGTCCCAACAATTCTGTTTGTATTGGCTTGAGTTTGATCCACCACGAACAGTCTTGCCAGGCCGAAATCTGCAATCTTGGGGTTCATCTCTGCACCTAACAAGATGTTGCTGGCCTTGAGGTCGCGATGAATGATACGTAATCGAGAGTCTTCATGAAGGTATAGAAGTCCTCGAGAAATGCCGACAATGATCTTGTAACGCCTTTCCCAATCCAAATTCGCACGCTTCATTCGATCTGTAGGTTCACACGATTAAATCAATCAATTGACTTGGTCAACAAAAACCCAACGTCTAACAATTTTGACTTGTTATGTGTATTAGTGGGCTTACCGAATAAGAAATGATCAAGACTGGCGTTAGGCAAAAACTCATATACAAGAAGCCTTTCATTTCTTTCCAAGCAGAAACCGAGAAGCCTAACTAAGTTCCTGTGCTGGAGCTTTGCTACCAATAGGACTTCATTTTTAAATTCTAGATCACCTTGTCCAGAATGCTTAGAAAGCCTTTTCACAGCTACATCTTGTCCATCAGAAAGAGAACCCTGTGAAAAGTTGTAACAATTATTTCAGCATCCAACATTGCAGTAAGTTAAGGTTCATTGACCCTGAAACTTTTTAACAGTGATAAGTATGAACATTTGCATCAAGTATCCAATTTTTACCCTGTAAACAGCGCCAAATCCTCCCTGTCCTAGCTTATTCTCCTCAGAAAAGTTATTTGTTGCAACTCTGATAGTGCTAAAGTCGAATTGCAAAGATTCCACACTTTCTATTTCATCCGCAGCTTCATAAAAGAAGGAAGTTAGCGCACAGGAAAATAAAATGCGGTACAAATTTCTTAATGAAAGAGAAATGTGGAACAAGAGCAATAAGAATCTCTTTGAAAAATGCAAAGAGAAGACTTCATATGATAGACAATCCTCTCACAACTCTCAAACAACAAGAAGCATTATGCACTTAGTTGCCTTATAACTTTTCATGAAGGATTAGATCATTACATAATCTTAACAGTATATTTTATATTTTAAAATTGAAGTAAATGACTTAAATTTTAAAGAATATGTAACAAAAGGATAATTTTTACTTACTTTTTAATTTTTTGCTTGGCTTTCTCAATCTCAGAATTATACTGATGCAGAGCATAAATACTACAGCGATAACACTTGAAATTATGATGATGATGATAGTTTTTGTCTTGTTGCTGTTTCCTGAATAAGACAATACAACACTATAATTAAAATTATTAAATATTGAACCAAAGGATTACATAGGATTTGCTCTAAACACATTAAAAAGGCAGAGGGATCAAAGGAATCACCTTTGACATGTTGCCACTGTAGAAATTTGACAATGATACAAGACAGAGATTGCATTGTAAACAGGAAAACAAACTTCCCCCTCTTTAAAAACCACTGGAATATATATTAGTAATTGCAATCCTGGGGTATACCATGGATCGTTTATATTCAAATAATCAAAGAGCTATGTCAAGTATTGTCCTAAAATCTGATTGTTTACAAGTTATACTTGCTATCCAGGTTCCAAAATAAGAAACAAGCCAAACGTAACAATTAGCAGCTGATATCTTATTGCTCTCTCTTGCCTTTCCTTGTTTGCACATTCAACATGTTTTTAGGTAAGCTAACTCTGTAGCACTTGCTTTACCTAATGCCACTAGTAAGATTGCCTATGGCAAGGGGATATGACCCTGTCTGTTTCTGTGTTGCTTTGATCAAGACTGCTGTAATTGTGTTTCCACTTAATTGATATATGTTGTTCTGTCAAAAAATTAAAAAAAAATCAAATCACATGCCTTATGGTCTCATCATTACACTGAAGGTAAGAGAGGATATTACAGGCGGAAAACATACGGTCATAATCAATTACAAGACACATGGTCACTGTGATAAAAACATATGGTCTCCAATAGCATTGCTCAAATGAAATAAGTTCATGTAGACTTGATTGATCCAAAATTTTTTTCCTTATTTTATCAAATTTGCGTAACTGTTTTTTGAATTTTTTTAATAAAAAAAATTATGAGTTTCAAAAATTTTGGTTTTTTAAAATTAAAATTGATAGTTTCTAAAAATATTTTTATTTTTAAGGTATTACAATAAAAATATGTATTAGAATCTAAATAAATACAAAAAAAATTTATTGTAAAATTAAAAATTATTTATGACAAAATAAAAGAATATGATTTAAAAACCAATCAAACGAGATAATATTAATTATTTTAGAAGACTTTAGTATTAATATTCATAGTTTGTATTTTTCTTTTTTAAATCAAAAGTTTCCCCCTTGTAATTAATAAGAAATTTTAGGGAAATAAAAAATACTAAAGTCCATTTATGAGCTAACCTTCTGGAGGTGGAGGAGCTATAGCCACAGGAGACGATTGTGTTGACGGTGATGGTGGCGGGGACGATGGCGGTGAGTTAGGAGTAGGTGCAAAAAACCGCCCAACTTCATACCTGTAATTGCAGCTGGGTGCAATTTCAGTGGCTCCAATCTTGGTCCCACGGAATGGAATCTCTTCGAAGGCCCTGACAAGGCAATCAACGCACTGCTGCTCAGACAAGTCAGGAGTGCATTGGACAAGGCCATAGATGGTGTAGAACCCCGAGGTTTCATTTCCTGTCGCAAACTTTTTAAGGGAGTTGCCAGCTGCAGCTGTTCCTCGAAGCCTAGTCAACAAAGTTTGGACGCCCTGAATGAATTCGTTAGTGGCATTCTTCCCATTCCAGATGGAGTAATAGGGGCTCGTCTCCATGACATGGAAGATTGATCGGTTTGAGTAACGGAGTATGCAGGATCGATAGTAAATATTTGCCTCCTTCTGGTTAGAACAATCTTCCAGGATCTGTTGAGTAGCGTTGGCTATACAACCTCGACAATCATCCCCAGAAAGATCTCCTCTGCAGAGGGCAATTGCGTTTACCCGGTCGGGCGCTTGGCCTGCGGAGAGATTGTAGAATCCATAGTCGATTTTTGTGTCAGAAGTCAGGGAGGACAGGACGCTGTCCAGATTCCTTCTGTAGGTGCTGCCACTTGTGTAATTGCCGCTGCTGTTCTCACAAAAAAAGTGCAGGAATTGATCCTGTGCAACGGCTACACCCAATAATACGTGGAGGAGAATATAAGTGCAGGAAAACGGCAGTTTTAAAGAATCCATCCTGCTAAAGTGGACTACAAGTATTGTCTAAGTCTCTTGCTTCGATTTTGTTTTTTTTTTTCTTGTATTTGTTTCCGTTGGATATCAGACCGAGACTTTTAAAAAGTTCAAGGGAAGCAAAACTTGTAGGCGAGGCTCAATTCGACTCAAGCATGTGAGGAGAAGCAAAGTAATGCAAAAGCAGAGCAACAAAACCCCGAGAAACTGAAAGCAAATTAAGAAAAATAGAAGGAAAATAAAGTTGAACACATAGAAAGATCTAATAAATTCAAAACTCTGGTACTGATTTGTTTATTGCTTTAATAAGTATAAAGGACCAAACCAATAGAGCAGACCGGTCAAAAAGCTCAAAAATGAATGTTCCAGTCGACGCATTGAACATTGACATGGTCAGGAGTGGCTTGAGTGTAGATTCCACTTGTATAATAAAAACTAACCATGCTCCATAACTCATAACTCCGTTAGGGGCTTCCAAGGACAAAAAGAAAGGTTTAATTAGTGAAATAGGCATGTTACTTGACTCAGGCACTGTTACAGCAGGGAATATAGCCATTGAAGGGAACAAGTAGTTGCAATCATCTAAGAATGCTTCTCCCTCACACGTTTTGAACGCAAGCGGGTTGTGGCGGCTGCCCAAGTCCTCGTCAATGTTTATTGGGTAAACGAGTGTCGACGACCAAACCGATTTAGAACAGTGTAGTTTGACAAAGCAAACAAATCAAGGGCCAATGAACATTCTCACACGAGGGAATGCTCAGAACAAGCCGCCTTTGACAACTCGGCAAGAACGTCATGCGAGAATCACGGGAGTTGCATAAGAATAGACTTTGTGAAAGCAAACTTACTTTGGGGTCAATCATTGAGGTTTGATTCGTTCAGAAAATTGTGTAAGATCTCGGGTCACTTTCATTCAAATTTATTTTCGGTCGACGAGGATTATTAGATTTATTAAGTTGTATTTTTATTTTGGGTGATACATTGAATTAAATTAAATTTAAATTAAATCTAAATCATTTAAATTTTCAAACAACTTAAATATTAAAATATTTTAAATTTGAATTATATTATATAATTAATTTTTATATTTTTAATTAATTAAATTTCTAATAAATAGAATCAAAATTTAGATTTTGGTCAAATTTGATTAATATCAATAAATTTTTTTAATAATAAAATTATTTACTTAATTTTTTTTTAAGCAATGAAGCTCAAGTCGGGGGAACAATTGTTGGATTAATCCCATCAATCCCCATCGCCAACTTAGGCAGGCCGGAGAGGTCAAACGGAGGCGACACACACACTATCCAGGGGCGCAAAACTTCCTCTTCTTCTATTATCCGATTAAATTCTCAAAAAATAAAAATCATTAAAATTCAAATTTTGTAAAGTGTATTAATTAGCAAAAGACTCTTTTTACTGCATATCATAGATGGAAAAACGAGTGATGGTGAAATCTAAGGAGACCAACGAAAAGAAACCATGAAAAATGACAAAAAAAAAAAGGAAGAGAAACAGGACAGAGAAAGAGATGGTAGTGAGAGAAAGATCGAAGCCTAAAGAGAAAATCACAAAACACTAATAATGATTCCACTGTCACGACAAACTTCAAATACTTAGATGCCACGTCAGTACTTAAAGTATTTAAAAATATTAACTTATTTATAAATTTTTTTTATAATAAAATTAATTTTAATTAGATATCTTTTTAATTACACCTAGACATGAACCTGTAAAAAATTATTGGTATAACGCTCAACCTTTATCAGGGAGCGACTACGAGAGTGATGGTAAATTTTATTTATTTATTATCAAATTTAAATATTTTTAATATATCTATATATATAATAGAAAAATAATTAATATTAAATATATAATTAGTTATTAAAAATTATTTTTTTATTTAAATATTTTTAAATATTTATATAATTTATTATAAATTTTAATTTTTAATTTATATTTTTAATTTTTAGTATATTTTTTATTTTTTTAATCATGATTAAAAATAAATAATAATAATAATAATAAGATATTTTAAAATAATTTTTATTAATTTTAAAATAGATTTTTAGAAATATAAAGATTAAATGCAAACGAATCTCAAATCTCGGTCACAAAATTATGGTTTTGGGAAATGATTTCATTTGCTATTCTGGATGGTTGACATGGTATAAATCATTCAAATTTGAAGTTGACCCTTTATTTGAACGAAGCAACAATGATTTGAGGACGAATTGCGATGAATCCAAGGCATTAAAATTTGCTAAGGATGTGACTTGTCATGGTGCATCAAGTGGAATAACAACTGTCATTAACTCAAACATAAGCTTATCGAGGATATAACTCAGTAATTGAAGCCTCATTTCTCGAGAATGGGACAGCTTCTTCAATCTTGGAATGTGGCGGGTCAGTGGCCATTGAACTGTGTCCCAACGAGGATGAAATATCTGATACAGTGCTTTCGAAAAATGCAGGTTTTGATGGTGCTGGTAGAGTCAGAGAATGGCTGTTTAGCATAAGAACGACTGAAGCCATTGTGGGTCTATCAGCTACATCTTCTTGGACGCACAGTAAGCCAATGTGAATGCATCTAATCATTTCAGTTCTCGAACTAGTATTCAGATTGGGATCTATAATACTTTCTGCAGTGCCTTGCTTCCAATTCTTCCACGCCTGCAAAATTTGTAGAGTTGCATTGAAACATTGTCAAAGTAATTTGCCGAATGGAACAATGAAAATAAATGATGGTCCTTACAAATCCCAGAAGGTATTCTATCCTCTCTCCTTTGCAGAAACTGGTGTTTTTTTGACCACTCACGATCTCCAATACTAGCACACCAAAACTATACACATCTGATTTAACCGAAAAAAATCCATGCATTGCATACTCTGGGGCCATGTAGCCACTGCATATCAACATTGTTAAACACGCTGTCAATTGATTGACACAATGTGATGAAACTTTCATCTAATCCTGAGACTTCATTTTATGAATGTGAAGCTAGAGCTGATAAAACTGATTACAAGTCATTTAGTCCAGATTTTTGGGATACTTACTATGTCCCAACAATTCTGTTTGTATTGGCTTGAGTTTGATCCATCACGAATTGTCTTGCCAGGCCGAAATCTGCAATCTTGGGGTTCATCTCTGCATCTAACAAGATGTTGCTGGCCTTGAGGTCGCGATGAATGATACGCAATCGAGAGTCTTCATGAAGGTATAGAAGTCCTCGAGAAATGCCGACAATGATCTTGTAACGCCTTTCCCAATCCAAATTCGCACACTTCATTCGACCTGTAGGTTCACACGATTGAATCAATCAATTGGCTTGGTCAACAAAAACCCAACGTCTAACAATTTTGACTTTTTATGCGGATTAGCGGACCTACTGAATAAGAAATGATCAAGACTGGCGTTAGGCAAAAACTCATATATAAGAAGCCTTTCATTTCTTTCCAAGCAGAAACCAAGAAGCCTAACTAAGTTCCTGTGCTGGAGCTTTGCTACCAATAGGACTTCATTTTCAAATTCTAGATCACCTTGTCCAGAATCCTTAGAAAGCCTTTTCACAGCTACATCTTGTCCATCAGAAAGGGTACCCTGTGAAAAGTTGTAACGATTATTTATGCATCCGACATTGCAGTAAGTTAAGAGTCATGGACTCCGAGACATTAGAACTGAGATAAGCATGAACATTTGCATCAAGTATCCAATTTTTACCCTGTAAACAGCGCCAAATCCTCCCTGTCCTAGCTTATTCTCCTCAGAAAAGTTATTTGTTGCAACTCTGATAGTGCTAAAGTCGAATTGCAAAGATTCCAGACTTTCTATTTCATCTGCAGCTTCATAAAAGAAAAAAAGTTAGCGCAGATGAAAAGAAAATGCGGTACAAATTTTTTAATGAAATAGAAATGTGGAACAAGAGCAATCAGAATCTCTTTGTAAAATGCAAAGAGAAGACTTCATATGATAGACAATCCTCTCACAACTCTCAGACAACAAGAAGCATTATGCACTTAGTTGCCTTATGACTTTTAATGAAGGATTAGATCATTGCATAATCTTAACATTCGTATATTTTATGTTTTAAAGTTGAAGTAAATGACTTAAATTTATAAAAATATGTAATAAAAAGATAATTTTTACTTACCTTTTAATTTTTTACTTGGCTTTCTCAATCTCAGAATTATACTGATGCAGAGTATAAATGCTACAGCGATAACACTTGAAATTGTGATGATGATGATAGTTTTTGTCTTGTTGCTGTTTCCTGAATAAAACAATACAATACTATGATTAAAATTATTAAATATTGAACCTAATTGCAGGCACATTACACAGGATTTGCTCTAAACACATGAAAAAGGCAAAGGGATCAAAGGCATCGCTTTTGACATGTTGCCAATGTGGAAATTTGACAATAATACAAGACAAAGATTGTATTGTAAACAGGAAAACAAACTTCCACCTACTTAACAATCACTGGAATATATATTAGTAATTGCAATCCTGGGGTATACCATGGATCATTTATATTCAAATAATCAAAGAGCTCTGTCCTTATCTTTGAGAAGTATTGTCCTAAAATCTGATTGTTTACAAGTTATACTTGCTATCCAAGTTCCAAAATCAGAAACAAGCCAAACGCAACAATTAGCAGCTGATATCTTATTGCTCTCTCTTGCCTTGTTTGCACATTCAACATGTTTTTAGGGAAGTTAACTCTGTAGCACGTGCTTTAGCTAATGCCACTAATAAGATTGCCTATGGGAAGGGGATATGACCCTGTCTGTTTCTATGTTGCTTGCTCAAGACTGCTGTAATTGTGTTTCCACTTAATTGATATATGTTGTTCTATAAAAACAAAAAAAATCAAACCACATGCCTTATGGTCTCATCATTACACCGAAGGTAAGAGAGGATATTATAGGTGGAAAACATATGGTCATAATCAATTACAAGACACATGGTCATTGTGGTAAAAACATATGGAAAACATATGGTCTTCAATAGCATTGCTCATATAAAATAAGAGGTTCATGAAGACTTAGTTGATGCAAAATTTTTTTCCTTATTTCATAACGTAACTATTTTTTGAATTCTATTTAATAAAAAAAATTTGTCAGTTTTAGAAATTTTAGTTTTTTAGAATTAAGGTCAATTGTTTATATAAATATTTATACTTTTTTAAGGTATTATAATAAAAATTTGTATCAAAATTTAAATAAATGTCAAAAAAAAGTGTAAAATTAAAAATTATTTATAATAGAACAAAAAAAATATTCTTTAAAAACAAATAAAGTGAGATAATATTAATATTTCATAAGAATTTATTATTAATTTATATCTTTCCTTTTTAAATTAAAAATTTCTCCATTCTAATTAATAAGAAATTATAGAGAAATAAAAAATGCTAAAGCCCATTTATGAGCTAACCTTCTGGAGGTGGAGGAGCTATGGCCACAGGAGGCGATTGTGTTGATGGTGACGGTGGCAGCGACGTGGATGGTGGCAAGTCAGGTGTAGGTGAAAAAAACCGCCCAACCTCATACCTGTAATTGCAGCTGGGTGCAATTTCAAATGCTCCAATCTTGGTCCATGGAATCTCTTCGAAGACCGCGGCAAGGCAATCAACGCACTGCTGCTCAGACAAGTCAGGAGTGCATTGGACGAGGCCATAGATGTTTTCGTACCCCCAGGTTTCATTTCCTGTCGCAAACTTTCTAAGGGAGTTGCCAGCTGCAGCAATTCGTCGAAGCCTAACCAACAAAGTTTTGACGGTCGGAATGAATTCACTCACGGTAGTGGCATCATTAGTCACGTCAGTGGCATCCTTAATAGTCGATTGTTTGTATGTGGGAATATTCTCCACATGGTGGAAGATTGATCGGTTTGAGTAACGGAGCCTGCAGTATTGATGGTAAACACTTGCCTCCTTCTGGTTAGGACAAACTTCCAGGATCCGTCGAGTAGCGTTGGCTATACAAATTCGACAATCATCCACAGAAAGATCTCTGCAGAGTGCCATTACGTTAACCTGGTCGGGCGCTTGGCCTGCAGAGAGATTGTAGAATCCGTAGTCGATTTTTGTGTCAGAAGCCAGGGAGGACAGGACGCTGTCCAGGTTTCTTCGGTAGGTACTGCCACTTGTGTAATTACCTTTGCTGTTGTCACAACTCGAGAGCTTGAAGGGTTCTAACAGATTCCCTACACCCAATAATACGTGGAGGAGAATAAAAGTGCACGAAAGCAGCAGTTTTAAAGAATTCATCCTGCTAAAGTGTACTAGAAATATTGCTTTTCTTATCTGTTGTTTTTTTTTTTTTCCTATAATTGTTTCCGCCGGATATCAGACTGAGCCTTTTGAAAAGTTCACGGGAAGAAAACTTGTAAGCGATATTAAATTTGACTAAGCATGAGAGGAAAGCAGAGAAACAAAACCCCAAGAAACTGAAAGGAAAATGAGGAAAAATCGAGGGAAAATAAAGTTGAATGCACGGAAAGCTTCAAGAAATTTCAAGTATCAGAATGATGGCAGTGATTTGTTTCTTGGGATAATGAGCGTGAAGGACCAAACCGATCTTAGAACAGTGTAGTTTGACAAAGCAGACCAGTCAAAAGTCTCACAAACGATCATTCCAGAGGACAAATTGAACATCGACGCGGAGAAGGTGATCAGAGCCATACAGAAAAAGTTGTGTAGACGAGAAGCTATATGCACTAAATTTAGTATTGGGCCAGTAACTCTTCAAAAGTTTATTTTAAAATAAAAAAAAAATTCAATTAAACTTAATTTCATTAAAAAAATTTACGAATAAATGGGTAACTTTTAAGCTACTAATTTTGACGGTAAGAACTAAAATAGAAATGACAGTCATTTATCTAGGTGAAACCAAGTTACCCAACTAGCTTATCACTTTTATGTGTCACCCGCGTCAGCTTTTCACACTAATGTGGTAATTAGCTTGCACACCCTTTGAGTTAGACTTAATTTAGGAAATTGAGATTAGGTAGTTTTGTAAAAAGGGTAATGTAACATTTTGTACAAAATTTTATAACTTATTATTGTAGCAGGTTAAATACATGTCGTGAGCTTATTCTCACTATGAAAAAACTCCTAATTAAATGTGGGTATCAATTAGCTTAATTAGTAATTTCTCTTTCAATTATTTCTAAAGGCTTGAGTGTAGATTCCACTTGTATAATAAAGACTAAACATGCTCTATAACTCATGACTCCGTTAGGGGCTTCCAAGGACAAAAAGAATGTTGTAATTAATGAAATAAGCTTGGGAGTTGACTCAAGCACTGTTACAGCGGGAATATAGTAATTGAAGGGGAAGAAGTAGACGCAATCACCTAAGATTGCTTCTTCTACACGCGTTTGAACGCAAGCAGGTCGTGGCCGCTTCCCAGGTCTTCGTCATTGTTTATTGGGTCAACCAATTTAGAACAGTGTAGTTTAACAAGCAAACAAATGAAAGGCCATCGAACATTGTCACAGACGGGAGCGTTTAGAGCAAGTCGCTTTTGACCACCCGGCAAGAACGTTATGCGAGAATCACGTGAGTCACACAAGAATAGGCTTTGTGAAAGCAAAGTTCCTTTGGGTTCAGTCATTGAGGCTTTTTGACCACCCGGCAAGAACGTTATGCGAGAATCACGTGAGTCACACAAGAATAGGCTTTGTGAAAGCAAAGTTCCTTTGGGTTCAGTCATTGAGGCTTGGTTCGATTAGAAAATTGTGTAAGATCTCGGGCCACTTTCATTCAAATTTATTTTCGGCCGGAGTTATTAGTTTATTAAGTTGTGCTTTATTTGGGGTGATAGATGGAGTCAAATCAAGTCCAATCAAATTAAATTTAATTCAAATTAAATTTATATCATTTAAATTTTTAAATATTTTATATATATAAATATTTTAAATTCAACTTATATTATATAATTAAATTTTATATTTTAAATAAATTAAATATCAAATAAATTGAATAAAAATTTAAATTTAAGTTATTTTTTTTATATTAGTATTACTAAAAAAAAAATATAAAAAACAATAAAAAAAAAAAAGAAAATTTTTTGTTTAAAGGTAAATTTATTTATTTGAAATTCTTTTAAATAAAAAATTTAAATTTTTATATAATTTTAACTTACTTGTATTAGTTATATATTTATTCATAACTTTTTAAGTAATTACAAATATAATTTGTACTTATAAAAATAATAATTTATTTTATTTTCTTAATTTTTTTAAAAAAATAAATCTAACCAATTGTTAAATTGAAAAGTTTATTTCGTTATTTATTTTACATGTCCACTAAGAAGAAAAGAAAGTTGATGTGTGAATAAATATAAAATAACAAAAATGTATTATTTGGAACTAAGAAATTATTAAATTTAAACCAATTCATATAAAGTCCAAACAAAATTTTGCAATTATCATTATTATTTAAGATTTAAGGAATAAATGAAAGATAAATTAAATATTATTATAATATAAAAAATAAAGAAAATAAATAAGTTTAATGAAAATTAAGAAATAAATAAAAATAAGTTAAAAACTAAAAATTACTTTAAGTAAATGTTTAAATTGAAAGGAAAAAATATATTTATAAGTATATAAGACTTAATTTTATGTCTTGAAACCCTAGTTTAATCATAAGAGGAAAAAGAAAAAAAAAAATGAAGTTTGAATGCAAGAAGTGCAACTGCGAGAGCAACGAAGAGAGATTGTAATTTTTTATGAGGGAAGAGATAAAAAAGAAGAGAGAAAAAATTTTTTGATTTTTAATTATATTTTTTATATTTGAAAATTTGAGTCAATAACATTTACGTAATATGTCAAATATTTTATTTTTTATATGTTAGACATACCATGTGTAATAAATAAATTCGTTAATATATATTAATAAATGTATGAGATTTGTGAAAAAAAAAAAATTATTATGTAACATATTCCACTACTTTTTAAGTTGTAATAGATTTATAAAAATGTACAAAATTTAAAATATATCAGTATATTAAATATATCATAAATTTGAATGTGCTTTTACAAATAGCAATCCATTTTGCCTACTTAAACATGTGAAACTTTTAGGTGTAAGAAAATTGACAATAAGAAAAGAAATGTGAATTATAATTTAAAATTTTTAAAAGTATAAATTTTAATTTATAAATATTAAGAAAATAACTTAAAAAAATTTTTCTTTTCTCTATTATTATCTATCGTTCTCTTTTTCATTTCTTCTAACTCTTCTCATCCTTCTCTCTCCTTTTATTAGAAATGCAATAAACTTGTCTCCAACTTAAGATTTATGTTGCAAATAATTTAATCTTTTTCTCTCTTTTTTTAGATAAATAAAATAAAAAAATAAAAGTGATATTTCATAATCTCCTTAAAAAGTATTATGTTAAATCATATTGTATAATAAGTTGGACTGCCATAAAAAATTCAAAGAGGAGCAAACTCTAGAGTGCCAATAAGAGTTATTAGACATTCTGAAAATTATGCAAGGTAAAACTTATATTTAATCTTGTTGAGCACATTTGTGTAAATTTGAATCCATAATCATATGATTAAAAAAAATTCTAATCACTCAATTACAATGAAAGATAGCATCAATATTTCCACATAAACATTAAGTCACACATTATAATTGGTAATGGACTTGTGTCTCTTGTACTTTACTAATTGCATTATACTTTTTGTATGGTAAAACTAAAGTTGGATTAGGGACAAAGTTTATTTGTTCATTTTTTTTTATATAATTTAAAATTTGTACTATAAAATTATTTGGTTAGAGAAAATATCAAATTAACCTGAAAGGCAAAAAGAATATATGAAAATGTGAAAGAGGAAAACAATCCTCTAGTCCAAGAGTTTGAGTTGATTGATTTTGTTTTAAAGTTTTAAGTTGATTGATTCAATAATGAATTTAAGACAAACTTAGTTAAAAAGTTATATTTTTAATATTTTCATAAGTTTTGAACAATGAGAAATTTTAGAAAAAAAAAAGTAGAAAAGATATTCAATAATTTAAAATTAAATTGAGTATTGTTATAAACAATTCGTAGTAAATTGCACTAATGTCAAAAGAATACAAAACAATGCTCTAATTTATGATCCATTTGACTTGATTTTTTATTTTTTATTTTTTATTAAGATGAGTTTTCCTAAAACCATATAAATAATGAAATTCCTTAAATTGAAAAAATCACAAAAAAAAAAAAATTGTCCAAATATGAAAATATTTGATTTTTGTGCCAGAAGTGTTTATTAGAATAAATTTTGAAAATGATATAAAACCTTTTTGATTTATTAAAAAAAATTATATTTATATTAAATTCATTATTTAATATTTTCAATAATCCATAGAAAGCCACAACAACATTTTTGAAAATGTAAACTTAAACGCTGAATTTTTCCTAATCTAATCATATAATAGATTAATGTATTTTTAGACTAGAAAATAACTTTTATTGGACCATCATGTGAAATTTTTGAGATAAATATTTATATACAAATATTTAATGAACTTTTCTTTAAGTTCTTAATAATTGTTAGTATAATATATATATTTAATTTGATTATAAATATGTTCATTTAAATACTTTTTCATCAAAATTGTTAAGAAATTTGAAAAATAATTTCGTTTAAAATATTTGTAAAAATAACACTAACACTAAATTTTTTCAATGAATGTTTCTATAAATTTTTTTTTAAAATAATAAAAAATTACCAAAAAAAATACAATTTGCAACCGTATAAGCATTATGTCCATGCAATTTATTATTAATTTTAAGATTATATCAATTAAAATAAATTCATTTATGATTTTTCATAAAATTTTTTTCGCAATAAATAATTTTAAATATAATAAGGAATCAAATAAAGAATAAGATGAGCAAAAATCTCACATGTTTTAGATTGTATAATTTATTATGAATTTTATAGAAAAATAACTTTTTAAAAATTAAATTGTAACGTTTCAGCAAAAATCATTAATTGTAATATATTAGAAATAACAAATGTTATCTTTATTTGATGATCACATTTATTTAGGAAATTTTAGTTGCAAATTTAGGATACCCTTATAGATTACCAATGATAATACCTAACATATTAAAACATTATATATATGACATGAGATAACATATTTAATTTAGAAATTAAAAAATAATAAAAAAATACCAAAAGAAAACCTTTTTTTTTTCTTTTCTAAAAGTCTCTTTTCTTTTCCTTCCATCTCTCCTCCACCTCCTCTTACTCTTTTCATTCAATAGGGGCGTGTCTCCAATTCTAAGATAAGTGAAATTAATAATAAATTTATTTATCTGACCAAATTAATGGATATTGTTTATCATATATATTTTTTTATTTGTATAATCAAAGAATCTGTAATAGAAATCAAATCAACCTAAAAGTTAACAAAACTTTTGTGAAAAAGTGAAAGTAGAAACTTCTAGTTCCAATATCCAAAATACTTATATGAAATTATTTTGTGGCAAAAATCATAATTTCGTCCTTAAGGTTTAAGCTTTATAAAGTTTTGAAACTTTTAATTTAGTCATGAGTTTAACACAAATTGATTGAAAAAAATTTAATTTATAACATCTCAATTGACTTCTAATAATGAATTTTTTTTATAAAAAAATAAAAAAATAATTTTTTAAAATATTTTGTAGTAATATCTTAAAGATTATACATAAATTATACAAATGTCAAGTGCACAAAAATGGTCTTATAACTGAACATTAGATTTATAAATTTTTATTATAGTTTTTTTTTTTTCAATAGAAGAGTTTTGTTGAAAATCATAACAAATTCTTGAAAATATATATTATTTTCCAAAATTTATAAAATTATGATTCTTTGTGTCAAAAATTTTATTAGAATAACTTTTAGAACAATATAAGACACTTTTAATAAAATTGTAAATTTCATATTATCATTTGATTTCATTAGAAATAAATTCTTTAATATAATAAATTATATGTTTTTTGAAAAAGTGATTGTATCTTTTGAAATTCATAAAAAATTGTATAAGTACCTTGAAAATATAAACTTTAAACTGAAAATCTCTAAATCTTTTCATATGATAAATTATGTATAAATTTAGGTTAAACAAATAGTTTTGTTAGGAACGTATAAAGAATTTTAGAAAATAAAATTTATATAAAAATATTGAAAATGAAGTTATCTAGTTATTTAGATTTATTTTATTAATTGGATTTAGATTACAATTTAAGTTATATTTTAATTTTATCTAAAATTATCAGAATTTTTAAAAAAAATATTTTGATTTAAAATTTTATACTAAATTTTCAAAAATAAGAAAAGTGAGATTTTTTGTAACTAATTTTTTTCATAATAAATTTTTTTACTATCATGATAATTTATTTTATATTTATAAGATTATAATCGATTTTAAAAATTATTTGAAATTTATTTAAATAAAAATTTATAAATATATCAAATATAAAATAAAAAAAAAGTAATAAATAATTCAAATTTTTGATATTTATATAATTTGTTATGAAAATTTATCTTTCTTTTTAAAAAAAAAATTATATTTTTCACCAATAATTCTAATAAATTAAATGCAACTTAAAATTCTGCCACAAACTTATGAGTTTGGGACATAATTTCATTGCCATATGGATACATTGACATGGTACCAATCATTCAAATTTGAAGTTGACCCTTTATTTGAACAAAGAAGCAATGATTTGAAGACAAATTGCGATGAATCAAAGGCTTTAAATTTTCCATGGATGTGACGTCAAGTGGAATAACAACTGTCATTAACTCAAACTTAAGCTTATCGAGGATATAACTCAGTAATTGAAGCCTCATTTCTCGACAATGGGACAGCTTCTTCAATCTTGGAATGTGGCAGGTCAGTGGCCATTGAACTGTATCCCAATGAGGATGACATATCTGATACAGTGCTTTCGCTCACGAAAAATGCAGGTTTTGATGGTACTGGTTGAGTCAGAGAATGGCTGTTTAGCATAAGAACGACTGAAGCCATTGTGGGTCTATCAGCTACATCTTTTGAAACGCACCAGTAGCCAAGTGAATGCATCTAGTCATTTCAGTTCTTGAACCAGTACTCAGATTGGGATCTATAACATTTTCTGCAGTGCCTTCCCTCCAATTCTTCCACGCCTGCAAAATTTGTAAAGTTGTATTGAAACATTGTCGAAGTAATTTGCCGAATGGAACAATGAAACTAAATGATCGTCCTTACAAATCCCAGAAGGTCTTCTACACTCTCCCCATTGCGGAAACTGTTGTTTTTCTGACCACTCACGATCTCCAATACGAGCACACCAAAACTATACACATCTGACTTCACCGAAAAATATCCATGCATTGCATACTCTGGAGCCATGTACCCACTGCATATCAGCAATGTTAAACACACTGTTAATTGAAACTTCATCTAATCCTGAGACTCCATTTTTTAAATGTGAGGTTAGTGTTGATAAAACCGATTACAAATCATCTAGTCCAGATTTTTTGGGATACTTACTATGTCCCAACAATTCTACTTGTATTCANCAGTTAGATGGTAATTGATGCTCTTTCTGGCTTTCTTGCTTTCACATTAAACAGTTTATGGTTTTAGGGAAATTAACTCTGTAGTACATGCTTTAGCTAAATGCACTATGTAAGATTGTAAAGATGTATTGATATGGAAGGGGATATGTCTATCTGTTTCAAAATGTTGCTTATAAAGACTGTTGTCATTGGTGTTTCCTGGTTAATTGATTTGTGTTGTTTCTAACCTAAATATAATAATAAATAAATATCAATCACTGCTGTAGTTCTCATTACGGCAAAAGGTAGGAGAGGAAATTAAGGGTGGAAACATATGATCAGATCAATGGTCTTGTGATAAGCCAAGGACACTTTTCAAATAGATTGAAAGGTCAAGTGGTCAGTCGATTTTAAATTATATTTTTTTTATTTTATAAAATTTATATTTAATTATTCTGTAATTTTTATTGTAATAAAAAATTTATAAATTTCAAAATTTAATTTTTTTAAAATTTTGATTGATAATTTGTAAAATTATTTCAACTTTTGGAATATTATAATAAATTTGTATTAAATTTTTTGAATATATATATATAGTATATAGTATAATTAAAAATGTTTATTAATAATAAAAGAAATATGATTTTTACATTAATTAAGTGATAATTTTAATTATTTTAAACGGTTTCGTGTTTAAAATTCACTTGTACAACTACTCACTGTATCATTTTTTTAGTAAAAAGTTCACACCATTCTAATTAATAGAAATTATTGAAAAAAAAAAAAATTAAAGCCCATTTATTGAGCTAACTCTTCTGGAGGTGGAGGAGTATAGCCGCAGGAGCGATTGTGTTGACGGGATGATGGCGCGACGAGGATGGTGATAGTCAGGAGTACTTGCAAAAACAGTACTCTTCATGACCTGTAATTGCAGCTGGTTGCAATAATGACTGGAGTCCAATCTTGTTGCTACGCTGGAATCTCAACCGATAGACCTTAACAAAGGCAATCAACGCACCGCCTGCGCAGACCAAGTAGGAACGTGCATTGGACAATGCAAAGAATGTGTGAAACCCCGAGTTTCATTTCCTGTCGCAACTTTTTAAGGGAGTTGCCAGCTGCAGCTGTTCCTCGAAAGCGCTAGTCAACAAAAGTTTGGACGCCCTGAATGAATTCGTTAGTGGGCATTCTTCCATTCCAGATGGAGTAATAGGGGCTTCGCTCCATGAATGGAAACTTGATCGGGTTTGAGTAACGGAGTATGCAGGATCGATAGTAAAGTATTTGCCTCCTTCTGGTTAGCAAACTTCCCCGGATCTGTTAGAGTAGCGTTGCTATACAACTCGACAATCATCCCCAGAAAGATCTCCTCTGCAGAGGGCAATTGCGTTTACCCGGTCGGGCGCTTGCCTGCGGAGAGATTGTAGAATCCATAGTCGATTTTTGTGTCAGAAGTCAGGGAGGACAGGACGCTGTCCAGATTTCCTTCTGTAGGTGCTGCCACTTGTGTAATTGGCGCTGCTGTTTCTCACAAAAAAAGTGCAGGAATTGATCCTGTGCAACGGCTACACCCAATAATACGTGAGGAGAATATAAGTGCAGGAAAACGGCAGTTTTAAAGATCCATCCTGCTAAAGTGGACTACAAGTATTGCTATTCTTATCTAAGTTCTTGCCTTCGATTTTTGTTTGTTTTTTTTTCTCCTATATTTTTTTCCCGTTGGATTCAGACCGAACTTTTAAAAAGTTCATGGGAAGAAAACTTATAGGCGAGGCTCATTCGACTCAAGCATGTGAGGAGAAGCAAAGTAATGCAAAAGCAGAGCAACAAAACCCCGAGAAACTGAAAGCAAATTAAGAAAAATAGAAGGAAAATAAGTTGAACGCATCGAAAGATCTAATATATTGCAAATTCGGGTACTGATTTGTTTATTGCTTTAATAAGTATAAAGGACGAACAATAGAGCAGACCGGTCAAAAGCTCAAAAATGAATGTTCCAGTCGACGCATTGAACATTGACATGGTCAGGAGTGGCTTGAGTGTAGATTCCACTTGTATAATAAAAACTAACCATGCTCCATAACTCATAACTCCGTTAGGGGCTTCCAAGGACAAAAAGAAAGGTTTAATTAGTGAAATAGGCATGTTACTTGACTCAGGCACTGTTACAGCAGGGAATATAGCCATTGAAGGGAACAAGTAGTTGCAATCATCTAAGAATGCTTCTCCCTCACACGTTTTGAACGCAAGCGGGTTGTGGCGGCTGCCCAAGTCCTCGTCAATGTTTATTGGGTAAACGAGTGTCGACGACCAAACCGATTTAGACAGTGTAGTTTGACAAAGCAAACAAATCAAGGGCCAATGAACATTCTCACACGAGGGAATGCTCAGAACAAGCGCCTTTGACAACTCGGCAGAACGTCATGCGAGAATCACGGGAGTTGCATAAGAATAGACTTTGTGAAAGCAAACTTACTTTGGGGTCAATCATTGAGGTTTGATTCGTTCAGAAAATTGTGTAAGATCTCGGGTCACTTTCATTCAATTTATTTTCGGTCGACGAGGATTATTAGATTTATTAAGTTGTATTTTTATTTTGGGTGATACATTGAATTAAATTAAATTCAAATTAAATCTAAATCATTTAAATTTTTAAATAATTTAAATATTAAAATATTTTAAATTTGAATTATATTATTATAATTAATTTTTATATTTTTAATTAATTAAATTTCTAATAAGTAGAATCAAAATTGAGATTTTGGTCAAATTTGATTAATATCAATAAATTTTTTTTAATAATAAAATTATTTACTTGATTTTTTTTTAAGCAATGAAGCTCAAGTCGGGGAAACAATTGTTGGATTAATCCCATCAATCCCCATCGCCAACTTAGGGAGGCCGGAGAGGTCAAACGGAGGCGACACACACACTATCCAGGGGCGCAAAACTTCCTCTTCTTCTATTATCCGATTAAATTCTCAAAAAAATAAAAATCATTAAAATTCAAATTTTGTAAAGTGTATTAATTAGCAAAAGACTCTTTTTACTGCATATCATAGATGGAAAAACGAGTGATGGTGAAAGCTAAGGAGACCAACGAAAAGAAACCATGAAAAATGACAAAAAAAAAGGAAGAGAAACAGGACAGAGAAAGAGATGGTAGTGAGAGAAAGATCGAAGCCTAAAGAGAAAATCACAAAACACTAATAATGATTCCACTGTCACGACAAACTTCAAATACTTAGATGCGTACTTAAAGTATTAAAAATATTAACTTATCTATAAATTTTTTTTATAATAAAATTAATTTTAATTAGATATCTTTTTAATTACACCTAAACATGAACATGTAAAAAATTATTGGTATAACAACTCAACTTTTATTAGGGAGCGACTAAATTTTATTTATTTATTATCAAATTTAAATATTTTTAATATATCTATATATATAATAGAAAAATAATTAATATTAAATATATAATTAATTATTAAAAATTATTTTTTATTTTAAATATTTTTGAATATTTATATAATTTGTTATAAATTTTTAATTTTTAATTTATATTTTTAATTTTTTTAGTGTATTTTTTATTTTTTTAATCATGATTAAAAATACTTAATAATAATAATAATAATAATAATAAGATATTTTAAAACAATTTTTTATTAATTTTAAAATAAATTTTTAGAAATATAAAAATTAAATGGAAACGAATCTCAAACCTCGGTTACAAAATTATGGTTTTGGGAAATGATTTCATTTGCTATTCTGGATGGTTGACATGGTATAAATCATTCAAATTTGAAGTTGACCCTTTATTTGAACGAAGCAACAATGATTTGAGGACGAATTGTGATGAATCCAAGGCATTAAAATTTGCCAAGGATGTGACTTGTCATGGTGCATCTAGTGGAATAACAACTGTCATTAACTCAAACTTAAGCTTATCGAGGATATAACTCAGTAATTGAAGCCCCATTTCTCGAGAATGGGACAGCTTCTTCAATCTTGGAATGTGGCGGGTCAGTGGCCATTGAACTGTGTCCCAACGAGGATGAAATATCTGATACAGTGCTTTCGAAAAATGCAGGTTTTGATGGTACTGGTAGAGTCAGAGAATGGCTGTTTAGCATAAGAACGACTGAAGCCATTGTGGGTCTATCAGCTACATCTTCTTGGACGCACAGTAAGCCAATGTGAATGCATCTAATCATTTCAGTTCTCGAACTAGTATTCAGATTGGGATCTATAATACTTTCTGCAGTGCCTTGCTTCCAATTCTTCCACGCCTGCAAAATTTGTAGAGTTGCATTGAAACATTGTCAAAGTAATTTGCCGAATGGAACAATGAAAATAAATGATGGTCCTTACAAATCCCAGAAGGTATTCTATCCTCTCTCCTTTGCAGAAACTGGTGTTTTTTTGACCACTCACGATCTCCAATACTAGCACACCAAAACTATACACATCTGATTTAACCGAAAAAAATCCATGCATTGCATACTCTGGGGCCATGTAGCCACTGCATATCAACATTGTTAAACACGCTGTCAATTGATTGACACAATGTGATGAAACTTTCATCTAATCCTGAGACTTCATTTTATGAATGTGAAGCTAGAGCTGATAAAACTGATTTTTGGGATACTTACTATGTCCCAACAATTCTGTTTGTATTGGCTTGAGTTTGATCCATCACGAATTGTCTTGCCAGGCCGAAATCTGCAATCTTGGGGTTCATCTCTGCATCTAACAAGATGTTGCTGGCCTTGAGGTCGCGATGAATGATACGCAATCGAGAGTCTTCATGAAGGTATAGAAGTCCTCGAGAAATGCCGACAATGATCTTGTAACGCCTTTCCCAATCCAAATTCGCACACTTCATTCGACCTGTAGGTTCACACGATTGAATCAATCAATTGGCTTGGTCAACAAAAACCCAACGTCTAACAATTTTGACTTTTTATGCGGATTAGCGGACCTACTGAATAAGAAATGATCAAGACTGGCGTTAGGCAAAAACTCATATATAAGAAGCCTTTCATTTCTTTCCAAGCAGAAACCAAGAAGCCTAACTAAGTTCCTGTGCTGGAGCTTTGCTACCAATAGGACTTCATTTTCAAATTCTAGATCACCTTGTCCAGAATCCTTAGAAAGCCTTTTCACAGCTACATCTTGTCCATCAGAAAGGGTACCCTGTGAAAAGTTGTAACGATTATTTATGCATCCGACATTGCAGTAAGTTAAGAGTCATTGACTCCGAGACATTAGAACTGAGATAAGCATGAACATTTGCATCAAGTATCCAATTTTTACCCTGTAAACAGCGCCAAATCCTCCCTGTCCTAGCTTATTCTCCTCAGAAAAGTTATTTGTTGCAACTCTGATAGTGCTAAAGTCGAATTGCAAAGATTCCAGACTTTCTATTTCATCTGCAGCTTCATAAAAGAAAAAAAGTTAGCGCAGATGAAAAGAAAATGCGGCACAAATTTTTTAATGAAATAGAAATGTGGAACAAGAGCAATCAGAATCTCTTTGTAAAATGCAAAGAGAAGACTTCATATGATAGACAATCCTCTCACAACTCTCAGACAACAAGAAGCATTATGCACTTAGTTGCCTTATGACTTTCAATGAAGGATTAGATCATTGCATAATCTTAACATTCGTATATTTTATGTTTTAAAGTTGAAGTAAATGACTTAAATTTATAAAAATATGTAATAAAAAGATAATTTTTACTTACCTTTTAATTTTTTACTTGGCTTTCTCAATCTCAGAATTATACTGATGCAGAGTATAAATGCTACAGCGATAACACTTGAAATTGTGATGATGATGATAGTTTTTGTCTTGTTGCTGTTTCCTGAATAAAACAATACAATACTATGATTAAAATTATTAAATATTGAACCTAATTGCAGGCACATTACACAGGATTTGCTCTAAACACATGAAAAAGGCAAAGGGATCAAAGGCATCGCTTTTGACATGTTGCCACTGTGGAAATTTGACAATAATACAAGACAAAGATTGTATTGTAAACAGGAAAACAAACTTCCACCTACTTAACAATCACTGGAATATATATTAGTAATTGCAATCCTGGGGTATACCATGGATCATTTATATTCAAATAATCAAAGAGCTCTGTCCTTATCTTTGAGAAGTATTGTCCTAAAATCTGATTGTTTACAAGTTATACTGGCTATCCAAGTTCCAAAATCAGAAACAAGCCAAACGCAACAATTAGCAGCTGATATCTTATTGCTCTCTCTTGCCTTGTTTGCACATTCAACATGTTTTTAGGGAAGTTAACTCTGTAGCACGTGCTTTAGTTAATGCCACTAATAAGATTGCCTATGGGAAGGGGATATGACCCTGTCTGTTTCTATGTTGCTTGCTCAAGACTGCTGTAATTGTGTTTCCACTTAATTGATATATGTTGTTCTATAAAAACAAAAAAATCAAACCACATGCCTTATGGTCTCATCATTACACCGAAGGTAAGAGAGGATATTATAGGTGGAAAACATATGGTCATAATCAATTACAAGACACATGGTCATTGTGGTAAAAACATATGGAAAACATATGGTCTTCAATAGCATTGCTCATATAAAATAAGAGGTTCATGAAGACTTAGTTGATGCAAAATTTTTTTCCTTATTTCATAACGTAACTATTTTTTGAATTCTATTTAATAAAAAAAATTTGTAAGTTTTAGAAATTTTAGTTTTTTAGAATTAAGGTCAATTGTTTATATAAATATTTATACTTTTTAAGGTATTATAATAAAAATTTGTATCAAAATTTAAATAAATGTCAAAAAAAAGTGCAAAATTAAAAATTATTTATAATAGAACAAAAAAATATTCTTTAAAAACAAATAAAGTGAGATAATATTAATATTTCATAAGAATTTATTATTAATTTATATCTTTCTTTTTTAAATCAAAAATTTCTCCATTCTAATTAATAAGAAATTATAGAGAAATAAAAAATGCTAAAGCCCATTTATGAGCTAACCTTCTGGAGGTGGAGGAGCTATGGCCACAGGAGGCGATTGTGTTGATGGTGACGGTGGCAGCGACGTGGATGGTGGCAAGTCAGGTGTAGGTGAAAAAAAACCGCCCAACCTCATACCTGTAATTGCAGCTGGGTGCAATTTCAAATGCTCCAATCTTGGTCCATGGAATCTCTTCGAAGACCGCGGCAAGGCAATCAACGCACTGCTGCTCAGACAAGTCAGGAGTGCATTGGACGAGGCCATAGATGTTTTCGTACCCCCAGGTTTCATTTCCTGTCGCAAACTTTCTAAGGGAGTTGCCAGCTGCAGCAATTCGTCGAAGCCTAACCAACAAAGTTTTGACGGTCGGAATGAATTCACTCACGGTAGTGGCATCATTAGTCACGTCAGTGGCATCCTTAATAGTCGATTGTTTGTATGTGGGAATATTCTCCACATGGTGGAAGATTGATCGGTTTGAGTAACGGAGCCTGCAGTATTGATGGTAAACACTTGCCTCCTTCTGGTTAGGACAAACTTCCAGGATCCGTCGAGTAGCGTTGGCTATACAAATTCGACAATCATCCACAGAAAGATCTCCTCTGCAGAGTGCCATTACGTTTACCTGGTCGGGCGCTTGGCCTGCAGAGAGATTGAAGAATCCGTAGTCGATTTTTGTGTCAGAAGCCAGGGAGGACAGGACGCTGTCCAGCTTTCTTCGGTAGGTACTGCCACTTGTGTAATTACCTTTGCTGTTGTCGCAACTCGAGAGCTTGAAGGGTTCTAACAGATTCCCTACACCCAGTAATACGTGGAGGAGAATAAAAGTGCACGAAAGCAGCAATTTTAAAGAATCCATCCTGCTAAAGTCTGTTGCTTGTTTTTTTTTCTGTATTTGTTTCCGTTGGATATCAGACCGAGACTTTTAAAAGGGAAGAAAACTTGTAGGCGAGACTCAATTCGACTCAAGCATGTGAGGGGAAGAAGACTTAGGCGAGGCTCAATTCGACTCAAGCATGTGAGGAGAAGCAAAGTAATGCAAAAGCAGAGCAACAAAACCCCGAGAAACTGAAAGCAAATTAAGAAAAATTGAAGGAAAATAAAGTTGAACACATAGAAAGATCTAATATATTCAAAATTCTGGTACTGATTTGTTTATTGCTTTAATAAGTATAAAGGACCAAACCAATAGAGCAGACCCGTCAAAAAGCTCACATGCAGTGGATCCAGTGGACCTATTGAACATTGACATGGACAGGAGTGGCTTGAGCAAGCCAACTTGGACCATACGGCGCCAACCTTTTGCATTTCGGTGGGCGCTTAGAAATAAAAAATGTTGGGTAAAAAGCAAAGCGTGGGGAGGGGTCGGGTGAGTGAAAGTGAGTTCCATTTATTTATTTATTTTGTAATTTGAAGGTTTTTTAAAAAATAATGTGACGTGTAAATAATTAATATTAAATATATAACTAAGAATTAAGAAGAGTGGTTGATATTTGAGTACCAATCTCTTGTATCATGTAATGTATTAAATCGATTAAATTTTTTAAAAATTAATAGTTTATATTATATAAGATTCATACATTTTTATTTTAAAATAACCTCTATCTTCAAGTGCAGAGCTCAATTATAACTTATCATTGAAGCAGATGTCGTATGCTTATTCTCACTGTATCATAACTCCTGGGCTGGGCAAAAGCTCCTAAGTAGCTAAATTAGTAATTTCTCTTGTAATTATTTCCAAAGACTTTCCATAACTCATAACTCCGTTAGGGCTTCCAAGGACAAAAAGAAAGTTTTAATTAGTGAAATAAGCATGGCACTTGACTCAGGCACCTTCTACAGCAGGGAATATAGTCATTGAAGGGGAACAAGTAGACGCAATCATCTGAGATTGCTTCTCCCTCACACGTTTTGAACGCAAGCGGGTCGTGGCTGCTGCCCCTCTTATCCGGGATTCCATTTCTTCTCGCTTCCAACTCCAACTCTGATAGTGATGGGGGAAGTCGTCCTTCAATCAAGCTTGGAGGCTATAACAGGGAAAGTCTTCACTTTTACAGAAATGAATTCAATATCAGTTCACGTCCTCCTATAGTGATAGGATTCCTTTTTTTTTGCTTCTGGACTATTGGGACACCTTCACGGGTAAGGCTCAAACCTCAAATCCTGTGCCATACTTTTGGATTGAAGGCGGGATTCGATCTGCTAATATTGATGGCAACCCACTAGAGGGCCTAGAACTCTCTCTGGATTTGCCGTCTTCGTAAGCAATGGAGGGAAAGTCCTCGTCATTGTTTATTGGGTAAACGAGTGTCGAACAACCAAACCAATTTAGAACAGTGTAGTTTGACCAAGCAAACAAATCGAGGGCCAATGAACATTCTCACAGAAGGGAGTGTTTAGAACAAGCCGCCTTTGACAACCCGCAAGAACGTCATGCAAGAATCACGGGAGTC
Organism: Rhizophora apiculata; assembly: GCA_037832385.1. Lineage (NCBI taxonomy): Eukaryota > Viridiplantae > Streptophyta > Magnoliopsida > Malpighiales > Rhizophoraceae > Rhizophora > Rhizophora apiculata. The sequence continues at coordinate 847,206 of CM075441.1, forward strand.
GCATACTTTCTGTAAGCAAGGTTACTCTGGTTCAATCATTGAGGTTTGGTTCGTTCAGAAAATTATGTAAGATCTCAAGTCACTCTCATTCAAATTTATTTTCCATCGGAGTTATTAGATTTATTAAGTTATTTTTTTTATTTTAAATAATATATTAAGTTAAATAAGTTAAAATCAAATTTAATTTAATTTAAATTAATTTATTTTATTTAAAATTTTCAATATTTTGATATTTTTCTTTTCTTTCAGTCAAATTAGAAAATTACGCTGTCAATCTTTTCTTTCATTCTTGTAATTAAATTGAGTACCAAAAATTAAAATTTAAACTCTAAACCTTAATTCACGTTCACATTATACTCGGTATTTCCTTGACATCTTGATTTGAGGACGGGCCGCCCTGTCTATGCCAAAAATCAATTGAAGTTTCCACGCAGCTCGCCTAATCTGGCAAGGTCGGTCGGGAAACCGTATAAAGTCAACAAAGTCCAACGCAGCATCCTTATCTTTTCTCTTCCTTATCCAATCCCTTCCACCTTCCTTTTAAATCTTGGTTTTTCCCCTGTTGCGTTTGTTTAAAATACATAAAAAATGCAAGGGGGTCCCATTCTTTTGTCTTTTGTTACACGCAACTCATTGCGAGCTAAAAAGAAAAACTCTACGGCATTCTAAATTGCAAATTCGAATTTCTTAAGTATAATCAGTGGGAAACCCATCAATTTTTTACCTAATTATAAATGTAGTTTGTACTAAAGTAACAATTTAACAATTTTTGTAACTTTTAAATAATAAATTTAATCAATTGTTAATTTAAAAAATTAATTGATATATCTCATTAACATAAAAAAATAATAAATAAATAAAAATAAAATAATAACAATATGTTATTTATCATTAAAAAATTATTAAATTAAAAATAATACATATAACTTGAAATAAAATTTTAAAATTATTATTATATAAAATTTAAAAAATAAATAATAAATAAATTAAGATAAAAAATAAATATTTAAATTAATAAATTATTTATAAATAAATAAAATTTAATTGTAAGTTTTGGAGTCTAATTATATATATATATAAATAAAGTAAAGTTTGAATATAAAAAGTGCGGCCGTCAGGGCGACGGAGAGAGAGAACCAAACAAAAAGGCGAGCGACAACAACCATGCATAAAGAAAGAATGTAAATCTATTGAAACGTGAATGAGGTCACAAAGCAATAATATCGTGCCACGAAAACATTACCCAAGTCGAAAATCAATCAATCTAGGCATGTTGGCCTACATTAGGCTCCCAGTTTTCCTCTCTACAGCCAAGAGTTATACGTACAAATATCTATAAAATAATATTAAATATCACAAAAATAATTATTAATTTATTATAAAATTATATTTTTATTTATTGATATAATTAATTTTTATTAAATAAAATTATTTATTAAAATATTTTTAAAAATATTATTTTAATAAAAATAATATTTCATGATAAATTAAAAAAAATTTTAATATTTAATATTATCCCTATTTTAATAATCTTTACTAACTTGGAAGGGATAAGAAAGTCTAGTCTAACCATCTCAAAATTGTTAAGTGTCTTATATCAAGTATAAGACTAAAAATAATCCCTCTAATTTGAAATTAGGAAATTATGTTTTTGTGATTTATAAAAATAAAAAAATTCCAATTCGCTCAAAATACGAGGTGATAAAAGTTAAACATTATAATCCATCTTACTTTATATAAAATTAGATTAATTTTAACTTATATTACTTTTTTAACTTATATAATATAATTTAAATAATTAATATTAAAGAAATAACTAATTATTAAAAATTATTTTTAAAAATTTTTTATTTTATACTTGTATAATTATTCATAAATTTTAATTTTTAATTTATATTTTTTAAATTTTAAATAAATTTTTTATTTTTTTATTTATTATTATTAAAAAAATTAACAAAAATAATAATAATAAAATATTTTAAGACAATTTATATTAATTTTAAGATAGACACTTTGAAACATAATCACTAAATGGACATGAATCTCAACCTTGAGCCACAAAATTATGGTTTTGGGAAATGATTTCATTTGCTAGTTTGGATAGATTGACATGGTATGAATCATTCTTGAACCAAGAAACAATGATTTGAAGACAAATTGCGATGAATCGAAGGCACTAAATTTTCCAAGGATGTGACCTGTCAAGTGGAATAACAACTGTCATTGACATAAACTTAAGCTTATCGAGGATATAACTCAATAATTGAAGCCTCACTTCTCGACAATGGGACAGCTTCATGAATCTTTGGAATGTGACAAGTCAGAGGCCCTTGAACGATGACAAATCTGATACAGTGCTTTCGTCCACGAAAAATGCAGGTTTTGAGGGTACCGGTAGGGTCAGAGAATGGCTGTTTAGCATAAGAAGAACTGAAGCCATTGTGGGTCTATTAGCTACAACTTCTTGGACGCACAGTAAGCCAATGTGTATGCATCTAATCATTTCAGTTCTTGAACCACTATTTAGATTGGGATCTATAACATTTTCTGCAGTGCCTTCTCTCCAATTCTTCCACGCCTGCAAAATTTTTAGAGTTGCATTTAAACACTGTCGAAGTAATTTGCCCAATGGAACAATGAAAATAAATGATTGTCCTTACAAATCCCAGAAGGTCTTCTACAATCTCCCCATTGCCGAAACTGGTGTTTTTCTGACCACTCACGATCTCCAATACTAGCACACCAAAACTTTACACGTCTGATTTAACCGAAAAAAATCCATGCATTACATACTCTGGGGCCATGTAGCCACTGCATATCAACATTGTTAAGCACACTGTCAATTGATTGACACAATGTGATGCAACCTTCTCTAATCCTGAGACTTCTTTTTTAGAATGTGAGGTTAGAGTTGATAAAACCGATTACAAGTATTTAGTCTAGATTTTTGGGATACTCACTATGTCCCAACAATTCTATTTGAATTTGTTTGAGTTTGATCCATCACAAACAGTCTTGCCAGGCCAAAATCTGCAATCTTGGGGTTCATCTCTGCATCTAACAAGACATTGCTGGCCCTGAGGTCACTATGGATGATACGCAAGACTTTGTGAAGGTATTGAAGTCCTCGGGAAATGCCAACAACGATGTTGTAACGCCTTTCCCAGCCCAAATTAGCAAGCTTCATTGGATCTATAGGTTCACATGATTGCATCAATCAATCGGCTTGAATTAAAAAACCCCAATGTCTAACAATTTTGACTTGTTATGTGGATTGTTGGGCTTACCGAATATGAAATGATCAAGGCTGGTGTTAGGCATAAACTCATATATAAGAAGCCTTTCATTTCTTTCCAAGCAGAAACCCAGAAGCCTAACTAGGTCCCTGTGCTGGAGCTTTGCTAACAAAAGGACTTCATTTTTAAATTCTAGATCACCTTGTAAAGAATTCATAGAAAGCCTTTTCACGGCTACATCTTGTCCATCAGAAAGGTACCCTGTGAAAAGTTGTAACAATTATTTCAGCATTCGACATTGCAGTAAGTGAAGTATCCAATTTTTACCCTGTAAACAATGCCAAATCCTCCCTGTCCTAACTTATTCTCCTCAGAAAAGTTATTTGTTGCAACTCTGATAGTGCTAAAGTCAAATTGCAAAGATTCAACACTTTCTATTTCATTCGCAGCTTCATAAAAGAAAAAAGTTGGTGCACAGGAAGATAAAATTGGTACAAATTTCTTAATGAAAGAGAAATGTGGAACAAGAACAATAGGATTTTGTTTGTAAAATGCACGGCGAAGACTTCATATGATCGACAAGTCTCTCACATGATGCACTGAGATGCCTTATGCAGTATATATTTCTTAAGCTAAATTAAAGAGAAATGTGTAACGAGAACAATCCGATTCTATTTGTAAGATCCTTTTTGACTTTTAATGAAGAGTTGAGTATACTTAATCTCTAGATCATTGAATAGTTTTAATACTAGTATATTTTATATTTAAAAATTAAAATAATTCACTTAAATTTAAAATAATATTTAATAAATGAATAATTTTTACTTATTTTTTTTTTTTTCAAAATTCTTAATTTCAGAATTATACAGATATATAATATAAATATTACAACACTAATACTTAGAATCACAATGATGATAATCCAAATCTTATTGCTCTTATCTAAAAAGGTAAATACAATATCATAAATTAAAATTTTTGAATAATGAACTTGATTAGAGGCACACTACGTAGCATTTGCTCTAAACACATGAAAAGACAAAGGGGGCAAAGTCACAATATTTTCATTGTTGCCATTATAGAAATTTGACAACAACACAAGATAAAGATTGCATTGTAAACAGGGAAAACAAACTTCCATCTACTTAAAAATTAATGGATATATATGTCAGCAATTGAAAACAAACTTCCATGGATCATTTAGATTCCAATAGTCAAACAGCTATGTCCTTATTTTTGAGCAATATTGTCCTAGAATCTGACTATCTACCAGTTGTACTTGCTGTCCAAGTTCCGAAATCAAAAACAAGTTGGCATCTGATGGCTCTCTTTTGCCTTTCTTCGCTTTCACATTAAACATGGTTTTAGGGAAAATTAGCTCTGTAGCACATGCTTTAGCTAATGCCACTAGTAAGATTGTAGATGTATTGATGTGGCAAGGGGATGTCCCTATCTGCTTCAAGGTTGCTTGATAAAGACTGTTGTAATTGTGTTTCCAGTTAATTGATATGTGTTGTTCTATTGAAATAATAATAATAATTAAATAGATAATCAAATCACATGCCTTATAGTCTCCTCATTACAGCGAAAGGTAGGAGAGGAAATTAAGGGTGGAAAACATATGATTATGATCAATTACAAGACACAGGGTCATTGTGGTAAGCTCCAAGGGCACTCTTCAAATAGATTAGAGGTTCAAGCAATTTCAAGTTGTCTTTTTCCCTATTTCATAAAGTTTATATTCAACTATTCTTTAACTTTTTTATTGTAATAAAAAATTGATGGATTTAAAAAGTTTTGGTTTTTTAAAATTTTGGTTGATAATTTGCAGAAGTATTTCAGTTTTAGGATATTGCTTATAACAAAACAAAAGAATATGATTTTACATTAAATAAGTGATAATTTTAATTATTTTAAGAGGGTATGGTATTAGTATTCACATGTACAACTACTCTATATTACTTTTTTAAATAAAAATTTCTCCATTCTAATTAATAAAAAATTATTGGAAAAAAGAAAAATACTAAAAGCCCATTTATGAGCTAACCTTATGAAAGTGGAGGAACTATAGCCGCAGGAGGCGATTATGTTTACGTTGATGATGGCGGCGACAAATTGGCAATCTTTTTAAATTCTGAAATTGGCAATCATTTTATTTTTGTAAATCTTTATTTTTAATCTCTAATTCTCAACTCGTATTTCTAATCCCCAATTCTCAAACTCTAGGTCCTCAACATTTGGTATAAGAGTGTTGTTCTTAGCGATTTCATTTCTGTTCCATCCTCTGCCATCAAAAATAATTAAAAAAAATGTTTATACCCCTTACTTGACAACAAAAAAAAAAAAAACTAAGTATCATTGATTTGTACTCTTACAACATGTTTTCATACAATTCTTCTGATTTTGACGATAGAATATCTTGAATTGAAAAATCATTGTCTCTCATGCAAGAGACTTTTAAGAAGTTCAAATAAATAGTTCTTCCTATTGTTTAAAATTAGTCAAGAAACAATACTTTTGGATATACAAGCAAACAAAGAGAACCAGTAGAGTACTATTGAGACATTAGGCATGACAATACACAACCACACTTAAGGGTGGACTTCCCTTGTTGGGATGAGAGTGACTTTGTAAGTTGGATTTCCTGAGATAAAATATATTTTTATTTCCATTATATAGTAGAAAACTCTAAAGTTAAAATTGCTTCTATTCAATTAGAAGATGCTGTAATCCAATGGTATGATTGGTTTGAAAAGTGTGTTGAAGTTCCAACTTGGGCTAAATTCACCAAAAGTCTCTTTGTGTGCTTTGGGTCTTCAAAATACCATAATATTAATAGAGAGCTCACAAAAATTCATTAGACATCCACCATTTAAAAATATCAAATTTGATTTGAGTAACTCGCCAATCAAGCTAAAGATTGGTCAAAAAAGCAATTGGTGGGAACATTCATTAAAGGGCTTGCTCCTAACATTTGACATGAATTCAAAGCTTGCCAGTCATGAACAATGGTAACAGTTATCTCCTTTGCTCACCTTCAAAAGGAAAAGTTAGGCATAGAAATTCATCACCCAACTACTAAAGGATTCAATAAATTTACTAAGAGTGACATCAACTGATACTCTTCTATTTGCCCTTCTAACACTAGACATCTAATTTAAGAACAATTGAGAGAGTTGACGGAAAAAAAAGACTATGTTGGCATTGCGATTAAAAGTGGCACAGACCACTGATGTAAGTAAGGGAAGCTTTTAATGATTGAGCCTGTGAAGGAAGCTGAAGAGGTAGAAGATGACCACATATATCTAGATGGTGGTGACACCTTTGATAAATATATAGTCAAGCCAACAATGCATGCTTTGATAGGATATTCTAATCTACAAACTATGAAAATGGAAGGATCCCTTAAAGGATGATTAATAACAGTGTTAGTTGACTCGGTAGTACTAACAATTTTGTGGATGATAAGATTGCCAAAGAATTTGCTTTGTCAATAGAGGACTGTGACAAGTTTGCTATAAAGGTTACAAATGGAAGAAATCCAACATGCTAAAGAAAGTGCACAAAGGTAAAACTCTAGTTATAGAGTCAAATTGTTTATATTGATTTTTTTCTTATTACCTTTGAAAGATTATAAAATTGTTGTTGGCATTGATTGTTTATGGACCTTGAGAGATACTACTTGGAATTTCTTTAAGTTAAAAATAAAATTTTTATTCAACAGACATGTAGTAGAGTTATAGGGGAGATGCAGTGATAAAATAACTACTATTAGTAATCACCAGATAGAGTAAGTCCTATAGGAAGTAGGTCAAGGGTTCATTGTGTAAGTCATAGTTGGTAAAGATTTGTCACTACAAGATATTTTATGAAATCTTTCAAAGATAAATTGTGGTACACTCAATCATAATATAGAAAAAGTTATATGGAAAAGGTCTGATTGAAGAAGATAATTAATTGAGACAAACCTTGAGGACAAGGCTAATTTGAAGAGTAGGAGAGTGATGAAATCCTCATAATTAGGAAATTATTATTATTAATTATTTTATTTAATATTTATTTTTTATTGTTTTTAAATTAGTAGGCATAATTACTTTGGTAACAATAACTAGTTAGATTTATATATTTGTAATACCTTATGACTTTTTATTTAAGCAATCAATAATATTCATCAAAACATTGAGCTTATTAGAGACTAATCCCTTTAAAAAATTATTGGAGATCAATCTCCTTGAAGTGATTATTAGAGGCTGATCCCTTTGAAGAGATCAATCCTATCTTTTTATTTCTGTAAATCTCATTTTTTTAATCCTTATTTCTAGTCCCTATTTCCCAAACCTTAAGTCCTTAACATAAAAGGATAAGGTAGCAATTCAAAATTGTTGCCTATCCCTTTTAAATTTAAGAAGTTTAGCAAATAAACTAGACACATTGTAAATTGAGGGCTCTAAATCAATTTTCCATTTGTGGTGGCTCATCCGATCTCCTCTTCCTTTTTTCTCTCTCCATATCTCGACATCCAATCTATAGTGGCTTATCCACTCTCCTCTTTTGTTTTTCTCTCTCTTTATCTCCATATCTGTTTTACAATGACTCTAAATCTAAATCCATGTGTGTTTCAAATTGATGAGTCTCTTGGGGTTTTTGATTTAAGTCAAGTTTTTAGCTTTCACTTCAATTTAGAATGTAGGGCAAAAAATGAGTATTAGTGATTTGGGTTATGTATTTGAAGAAAAAACTTGGAAAAAGAATGTGTAGAATTGGTGGTGCAATTAAAATTTTGTTATTTTCCCCTTTTTTTTTATAATTCAAGTGCCTTATTTTGTTCCACATATTTTTTTTTTATTATGTGGGAATTGTTGAAATTTTTAAAAAGCCAAAAGCAATGAATAATGATTTGTCTTCACATCTCTGAGGCACAGTAGATCTTACAGTAATGATTTTATAGGCTAAAGTTAATTTTATTTTCTTAGTATAGATGCTTATCTTTGATCATGATGGAGAATGCTTTTGGGAATTTATTTTTTTACATCAAGATATTTTATTTAAAAATTTTCCTCACCTCCTTTAGGTTTGAAGGACAAATTTCAAGCAAAAACATTGAGATTGGCATCATTGGTGATAACAAAACATTTAGGTAAGTAGCCATAACCATTAATGGTGTATCTAGAATGCAATTATTGATTATGGCTTTATCACATCTTTTTGTTTTTTGTTGTAATTGAACTAAGTTATCTGATTTGATTATAAGAATCATTATCATACATATAAAACTTTTATCAATAGTTACTTTTAAAGTACCTATATTAGTTTTGTGCCATTAATGACCATTAAGGTCTTTTTTAAATTATCATACATATGGCTTTGCTTGCAAATAAGATCAGTTGGAAGCCTAAAGCTACTGTTACTTTTCTTCTTATTACCTATCTATTTCTACTTATAATAGTTTTGCTGCTGAAAGGCTTAGTCATAAGAGAAGTCAATGTTGAATTCTTTGTTATTTGCCAAGGAATGCTTCATTTAATAGCATATAATCAAATATTAGAAAGATATACTTTTATTACTATGATTTGTTCATAAGGAAAGAAGAATCAGTGCCTTATGGTTTGATAGTAAGAAAAGGTGTTAATAAATCCATCTAATATAATTATTTTAGTCTTTTCGTTATCACTATTCATGAAATCTGCAATCTTTGTCATTTAATAAAATTTTTTTCTTATTTTATTTTTTTCCTTACTTTCACTTTCTTTTATTGTTTTGTTTGGTTAAAGAGTGCTTAATCAACGTGAAAGATAAAAGATGAATGGATTTTGCTAGATTTAGTAATGAATACTTAACTAGGATTGAAAATTTCTTAAATAAGACTTTTGTTGCGTCTACTAAAAGAGATGAGATATTTTGCCTTGATAAAATATGTTATATCATTATTAGCACTATAGAGTTGTGGTTCATAAACATTTAGTCATTTAGGAGTTTATGCAGGATTATAAGATGTAGATTTTTCATGGTGAAGGACTACAATTAAGTAAGGCAATAAATGATGCTAAAATTGAAGTTAATAAAAATGATGATATCGATGAGCTTTTAAATGACACATTTAGGGATATGAGAGAACTAGCAGATTTTGGCAATGTTAGTAAGAGTTCTAATGAATAAACTAAAATGTTTTATAAGTTAATTGAGGAAAGATAATGAGAATTATACCTTAACTGTAAAACTTTTTTGAGACTTTCATTTACAATTAAATTAAGAATGAGTGTCAGTTTGTAAGGTTTTTTTTCTGTTTGATACTATAATTTCTTTAAGAGTAACTATTAATGCAAATGTCTTCAACTCTCTTACTATGACTACATCATGTTCTTATAAATAATGGCCAATACCTAGTATATAAACAATGACTTTAAATTTAAAGATTGATTATAATTTGACAACTTTACATAAGATAGTATTGAGTATTTATGATTATTGCTATATAAATTTCAAGAAGAATGAATTGAGATAGAAAATAAGGTGAGTTAAGTCGTTGGGTGACAAAAAGGCCTATTATTGTAGTGTTTACATCTTTTTAAGCAAGAGTAATTTTTACACCATATTAACAAGTAAGTTGTAAGGTTTTAATTTTCATTATTTTAAAAAGGCTTGATTAGTAGATTAGAAATATTTGAGGAGAGTTTGAAGAATGGGTGTAGAGTTGTGCATATACTAAACTATTATTATACTTTGGTTTGCCTTTAATCCTTATTCTCTCATTTCTTATTCAAATACTTGTTATTGTTGTTGTTGTTTTTTGTCTTGATAAATTGAATTGATTGCTATTTAATTAAATATGTTAAATGCTTGCTAGATATCACCTTACACATGATTCATACTTGTAAAAGCATTTATATGATTATTTATTACTTATAAGCTTATGATTGGGTTAAAAATTTTAAATTTTAATTTTTGTTATAACCTAATTCACCTATGTTGAGTTCTTATATGCTTAAAGACCAATAAGTAGTATTAAAGTTTAAACTTTATCTTTTATAGGTCAAACAACTTTAAAATTAAAGTTAATGACGATCATTATTTTTCTTTTAGGGCTTGATATTCACATTTTTCTATATTTTGATGATTTAGACCATGATGATTTGAAAGTTAGAATGATAATTTAATTGAAATCTCTTGATCTTTGTTTAGGCATAATTGTTATTAATAGTTTTATATCAAAATAAAGAGTAGCATAGAATGGAAAATATTGAAAAAAAAAAATTATTGAATGCTAAAGATATTTGAGTTACATAATGACTTGAATGATGACATTTAAGATAAATTTACTAAATACTTTAATGACAAATATTTTTTGAGATTTACTTAGATGATTATATTTTACTAACCTAAATATTGTGCTTAGTATCATGTTTGATGACATAAAAATTGTAAATAATACTTTTATGGGTTCACAATAGCTATAAGCATAAAATAAGCAACTTAGTGACTCTCAAGCTCTTTTTATGGTTAAAAATGAATGTGTCATATCTAAAAAGATGAAGAAGTTTAAAATGAATTTGTAATCACATCTATCATTGCTACCAAGAAAGAGGACATGGCCTATAAGAGAAAAACAAACATGTTCGATGATTCAAAAGGAGGAGGTGAAATCTATTTCTAATACTTATGAAGACTTTATTTATGATGAATTGTCTAAAGTGTAACAAGTAATAGATATTAATTTGAGAAATATTTTACTGAGAACAGAAATCTTTAAATCTTAAAGCATTATATTGGAACCAGAAAATAATACTTTAAGAGAACAAATTTGTTGTTTGATTATTTATGAGGCTTTAGCAAAGGAGAAGAAAAAATTTACCATGAATTGGCTGATGAAAATGAGAATGTTAAATATAAGATTATTGAATTACAAAATTCAATACTAAAATTTACCAATGAAAGAAAATTTGGATATTCCATTTCTCCAAGATCATTAAATGATAGACATGGCATTGGTTACTCATTGAATTCTTGTAATTTAGTTATTTAAATGTTATCTTCTTTCAATCATCAAATTCATTTAGTAATCATAAACACAAATTTGGCACATTGTTAACAAATTCTAATAGATTATGTCTACTTGAATATGCAACATTTTTATATAAAAAAATTAATTATATGACATGACATATGACATTTAATTCAAAATTTAATAAATAAAAATATAATCTAATAACAAAAAGTATAAAAAGATATTAAAAAAAGTTCTCCCTACTCTCTCTTTCTTTATCTCATTCCCTTCGCTTCACTTTCTCCTCCTTTCCTTCAATGGAAATTTAGTGGTCCTATCCCTAACTCTAGGATCAGTGTCACCCAATGCCTCAATCTAAATCCTAAACCCCTCTTATAACTAGTAGTGAACTTGTTTATATGACTAACTATATTACAGTTCTTGAGTAATAAAAATAAAGTTAGATTAGAGACATTATTTATTCATTTATTATTTTCATTATCATTACATAAAGAATTAATAATAATAGTTAAACAAACTGAAGGGCTAACAAAATGGTTATGAAAAAGTCAAAGTAAAAAATTGTCTTTTGATTTAAATCCAAAGTATTGGTTTCCTTTTTATTACATAATCTAACATTTGTCTTCTATTAGCATGAGCATCCGTGTCCACCACCCCCCGGCTCATGTCCCCTTTCCTTATTCTTGTTGTCTTTTTTTCCAAAATCTTTAATAGGCTACTTCCTAATTAAAATTGTTAGTATGGTTATTTACCAAATTATCCTTTTGTGAATATGGTTCGTAAATTTCATCAAATACCACCTTTTTTTAAAGCTAGGTTATGGTTTCTTAAAGTTTTAGAATTTGAAAAAAAAAAAAATTTGCTTTAATAATTAGGAATTGTCATTTGGTAAAAATTTTTGTATCCTTTTCTTTATTTAGGGGAAAGAGAAGGAAGGGAAAAGGTGGGAGGTGAAGAGCGAAGAGATAAAAAAAGAAGAGGAAAAAACCTTTTTGATTTTTAATTATATTTTTATATTTAAAAATTTGAGTGAATAACATGTAGCATATTGAATATTCAATTTTTTATATGTAGACATATCACGTGTATAAATAAATAGAATTCATTAATATATATTAATAATATATGAGGTTTGTGAAAAAATTTATTATGGAACATATTTTATTACTTTTTAAAATTGAGATAGATTTATAAAAATGTACAAAATTTTAGATATATTAATATCATAAAATTTAATCTATTTTTATAAATTTAATTGACTTTTTAAAAAATAAAATATCTTTGATATAAAACTTCATTCATAAATTTACCACATAGTTAGCAAAAGTTAATGCATTTTGCCTACTTAAACATGTAAAACTTCTAAGAGTAAGAAAATTGACAATGAGAGAAGAAATGTTACTTATAATTTTAAATTTTAGAAAATATAAATTTTAATTTAAATAAATATAAAAAAATAACTTACAAAATTTCTTTCCTTTCTTGTTATTTATCTTTCTCTGTCTCACATTTCTTTTAACTCTTCTCATCCTCCTCTCTCCCTTTATTGGGAATGCAATAGACTTATCCCTAACTCAAGATTAATGTTACAAATAATTCAATCTTTTTCTCTCTATTTTTTTTTCTTTTTGGATGAATAAAATAAAAAAAATAAAAATGATATTTCATAATCTCCTTAAAAAGTATTATGTTGAATCACATTATATAATAAGTTTGATCATTATACTAAATTCACAGAGGAGCAAACTTATATTTAATCTCATTAAACACTTTTGTGAAAATTTGAATCCATAATCATATGATAAAAAAAATTTCTAATCACAAAATTACTATGAGCAATAGTATCAATATTTCCATTTGAACTTTAGGTCACACGTTATAATTAGCAAAGAACTTGTGTCTAGTGTACTTAACCAATTGCATTATAGTTCTTGTACAGTGAAACTAAAGTTAGATTAGAGACATTGTTTATTTGTTCTTTTTTTTTTTTATATATAATTAAAATTGATAATGTAAATTTATTTTGTTAAAGTAAATATCAAATTAAGCTAAAAGACTAAAACAATATATGAAAATGTAAAACAAGAAAACAATCCTTTAGTCCAAGAGTTTAAACTCATTGATTTAGTAATGAATTTAACAAAAACTTAGTCAAAAAGTTATATTGTTAATATTTTCATAGGTTTTGAATAATGAGAATTTAAAAAAAAAAAAAGAAAAAAGGAATTGAAAAGATATTCTTTAAAATAAAATTTTGAGTATTATTCTAAAAAATTTATAATAAATTGCACTAATGACAAAAGAATACAAAACAATGATCTTATTTATGATCAATTAGAATTTATTTTTTATTTTTTATTTTTGCATTTTTTTGTATTAAAATGAGCTTCCCTAAAACCATATAAAATTCTACAAATATATATTATTTTAAAAATTAATAAAAAATTGTTCAAATATGAAAATAATTTGATTTTTGTGTCAAAATTGTTTATTTAAATAAATTTTTTGAAATGATATAAGAACTTTTGATTTATTAGAATATTTATATTATGTTAAATTTCACTTAACTTAATATTTTCATAAATTTATAGAAAACCACACAATTTCCTCAAAAATGTAAATCTTACACTAAATTTTTCCTAATCTATTCATATGATAGATTACATAATTCTTAAAGAAGAAAATAATTTTTATCGGAACATCATGTGAAATTTTTGAAGATAAAATTTATATACAAATATTTAAAATGAACCTTTTCTTATAGTTTCTAATATTTTGATTTACTATATTTTTTAATTTTGATTATAATTATGTTTATCTGAATGCTTTTCATTTAAAATTATAAGAAATTTGAAAAATAATTTCATTTAAATATATGTAATAAATTGTACTAACACTAAAAAAGTGTTTACTTTTGTGTAATAATATTTTTCTAGTGATTACTTCTATAAATGTTTTTTAATATACATAAAAATTACAAAAAATACATTTTATACCATTATACCTTTATATCCATGCAATTTATGATTAACTTTTAAGATTATATTAATTTTAAGAATTTATTATGATTTTTTCAATAAATTTGTTTTCCTAATAAATAATTTAAATATAATAAAATTTCAAATAAAAATAAGGTGAGCAAAAGAATCTCATATTTTTTAGATTGATATAATTTGTTATGAATTTTTATAGAAAAAATAGAGCAAAAATCATTAATTGTAATATGTCAAAAATAACAAATGTTAACTTTGTTTGATAATCACATCTATTTCGGAATTTTTAGTCACAAATTTAGGATACCCTTATAGATTCCATATACTTGTACTTGTGATACACCTATGTATTAAAAACATTAAATATATGGTATGACATAAGATATTTAATTTAAAAATTTTAAAAAAAATAATAATTAATACAATAAAATATAAAAAAATACCAAAAATAAAACTTTATTTTTTATTAAAGTCTCTTTTCCTTTCCTCTATATCTCTCCTCCACCAGCTCCTCTTACTCTTTTTTCTCCTTAATGGGGGTGCAATGAGCATGATCTTCCAATTCTAAGATAAGTGAAACTAATAATTAAATTTATTTACTTAAACCAATTTAATTGGAGACATAATCATTGTTTATCAATATCCTATTTTTTTTTTTTTGTATAATCCAAAAGAATTGGTTTAAATTTATAGAAATTCAAAAAATTAACCTAAAACACTAATAATGAATCTTTTGTGAAAAAAGTGAAAGTTTGAAACTTTAAGTTCTAATTTCCAAAATACCTATATGAAAAATTATAATTTGTGGCCAAAATCATAATTTCATCCTCAAGGTTGTGAGCTGTAGTAAAGTTTTGAAACTATTTAATTTAATCATGAATTTAACACAAATTGATTAAAAAATTTATATATTATTAATACATTTCAAATTGATTTTAGCTAGCGAGAAATTAAAAAGAAAAACATCAAAAAAAATTTAATTCTTTTAAAATTATTTTTAGTAATATTTTAAATAATTTATAAATAAATTACAAAAATATCATAAAAGAGTACAAAAAAAATGATCTTCCTGATCATTATAAAAATAGATCTATTAGCATTTTATAAATTTATATTATAAATTATCTTTTCAATAGAAAAAGTTTTTCTTATAAAAATTATATAAAATTTTTGAAAATACAAATTATTTTCAAAATTCATAAAAAACAATTGTCCAAATATTACAGAATGTGATTTTTTTGTGTTACAAAAGTTTTTATTAGAATAACTTTTTGAAATAATATAAAAAAAAATCACTTTTAATATTCAATTATAAATTTCATATTATATTTGATTTCAAATTAGAATAAATTTTTTAATATAATAATATTATAATTTTTTTGAAAAGTAATTGTATCTCTTTGAAAATTTCATAAAAAATTGTTGAACTTACCTTAAAAATAAGTAAATTTTAAGTTAAAAATTATCTAATCTTTTCATACAATAAAATTATGTAAAAAAACTTAGTTAAAAAAATAGTTTTTTTGGATCTATCATAACATACAAATAATTTTTGAAATTTAATTCAATTTGTTTAAAATAAAAAATATTTAGAGCAACAATGAAACCATCAATATGTTAAAGATTTTAAGCTATTTGAATTTATTATATTCGTATTTAATTTAGATTCTACAATTGAGCCGTTTATATAAATAATTTTTCATTTAAAATTATCAAAATAATTTTTAAAATATTTTCATTATAATTTTATATTAAATTACAAAAAATAAGAAAATTAAATGAACGAAAACCCATTTTTCACAATGTACCAAACTACATTTTTTTCAATAAAACTAAAGCCAGATTTACATTATCTACAGTAATTTATTTTTTAAATTTATAAAATTATATTAATTTCAAAAATTATTTGAAAATTTCGTTTTAATTGAAAAATTTAAAACAAAATAAGTAGTGAGTAGATGAGAATATAACAAATAAGAAATAAATGATTAATAGGATAATTAAAATTTTTTTGAATACTTTTATATAATTTATTATGAAATTTTTTACTTCTTATTTTTAAAATCGTATATTTCATTTATTCATTAATCAAAAAATCTTCTTATCAATGTCAAATTCACTCAATAACTAATTTACATAGAATTTATTAGAATCTACATAAAGTTTCTAACGTACTATAAAATTATGTGATTTTCTGAAAAATAATTTTCTCCTTCTTGTCCATTCCTATGGATAGTATTACTCATCATTACGATCATCTCTCCAACAAATTTATGAAATGTCTCGACCCTCATTTTTAACTAGAAATACTTAGCAATATTCTTGACATACATGTCATCATCTGCCACTAAGTATAATGAGTATTAATCAAGCACCTCTAAATTCTTCGACAGAAGTGTGACGCTGTTCATGGTCTGCATCAAGAGATACTATCTTACAATTCAACAGAACTGTCTATTTAACCTTCAATAACTCTATTAAGTCTCTTCTATTTATGTCGCATCGGTACTCTTGGAGTGATAACTCCAGTAAATGAACCTCATTCTGACGTGAATTGTGCGGCGGACCTGATATTCTTCAATCTTTTGAATCGTGCACGTGGTAAGCGTGGCCTTAACTGCTTATCCCGCAATTGAGGATCGACCATTATCTTGAAACTTCTACTACGGTGCGCTTTCAGGTTCCACCAGAAAATGCAGGGTTGTGATGGAGTACTGGTTAGTCAGAGAATGGCTGTTAGCCATAAGAACAATTGAGGCCGTCTGTATCATGCTGTGGTGTATGATCAGCTAACATTTCCTTCTTGGACGCACAGTAACTGGGCTAATGACTGACATATCGATCTAATCATTCACCCTTCTTGAACCAGTACCTCAGATGAGATCCAGTATGATAATT